>JASDQU010682451.1:13176-23629 GCA_032191745.1 Picea mariana | reverse complement strand
TAATATGATGATGGGAAAAGTTTGTAATTTTAACCTTGAAAAAACAAAAATAATTTCGGTAGCACCAATTTTTCATTTGGGAGTTTTTTTTGGTGTTTTTGACACAAAAATATGAATTTTTAGTGATAGAGTTTTCATTTTGAGGTCACAATTCTCATCAAATCGGTAACTATGTTTTTATAATAAAAAAATAATCATATATAATCTCCCACCAAATCAAAATAAGAAAAATGTGTAATCTTGATACTATGCAAATTCCACTTAGCATCATCAATATTCCTCATTAGAGCACTTTCAATATTTCAAATTCAATCTCCCTCAATAATTTATCCTCAATGATCCTAGAAATGAGACTGAAGGCATAATAACATTCACAAAATCAAATGTTCTTGATAACCAAATTATCTCTTCCAATAAGTGTGCTAATGGGCCCAAATGCAATTCCTACCTATTTGTTATGGTACTCTCTATTGAATTGTTGGGAATAGCATTTTTTTCATATGAAAATTCAATATATTCACATTATCCACGTAAGCAAACAAATATTCATTTTGATTGGTGTTTCCAATAAATTGACTTTTTTGTATTCTCATAAATCTTGTATTGCACTTTCATTTCTTTTTCTCTCTGTCATATTTTATGAAATCCTTGGCCATCCACAAATTTACAAAATTAGTTAGCATGATAAATAAAAATAGACAAGCACAAATCCCGGTGCGTTATATCAAGTGGATGAGTGTCGTTGTTTGCTCGAATAAATTTCCAAGGTCGAATCTCTGGCTAGGAGCCTATTTAGGGCCTCACTTGATGTCCCCACCGGGTTATGCCCATAATTAGGCCGAACGTTTTACCTCGTTTACCATCCATGAAATGTGGGGAAGTACTCGAGGGTTTCCCATCATGTATTTCCAGGAAACAAAAACATAGGCAAGAACAAATTACAACTCTTTTTAACTTTGGACAGAGGTAATCAATCAAGGATATGAAATCATACCAAAAAATCGGAGCCATAAGTAATTCTTCAAGAATCTAGATCATATGACAATAGGGTCAAATCATCCTCTGTAATCCACTCAAGCATATTAGGAGAGATATAAAGAGAAAAATTCTTAATAGTAGTTCATTGTGTTATCGTACAATTTGTAGTTTATGAAAATCCAAACCCAAGAAACAAGTGTGTGACACAACTAGGGACAATTATCACTGTCACCTCAACATATATCCTCCTCGTTTTAGTGATGGAAAAGTTCAGCACAAGGGAGGCTTCCCGGGTGACCCTAGGGGGATTGCAGGGGGAGAGGCCAAGTGATAAAGGAACCACTTCTATAGTTCACAATTAAAATATCTAGGGAATTTATGGAGGATGAGTATGAAGGAAGGAAAGGATGCCAATTGATATTACCTTCAAAACAAATGATAGACAACCCAAACCAAGACAATATGTGATCAAATAAGCCCCGAGACAAGAGGGAAATAAGCAAGAAACATTGTTGTCCCAAAATTGTAGTATATAATAGTGATATATCAGAAACAATAGAACTATAAGAGATGCAAATTACACCTTCAAAATTAGCATATGATATTGGACAAGAAAGATTGCAATTAGTAAACAATTTTCCAATTCTTAAACCAAGATTTTGATGTCAAAAGAGGGTTGTAAAAGAGTTTTATGAGAAAATAATTATGAAATCCTTATGGATGTAGAAAATTTCTTATAAAGGAGAAAAATATAACCATTGGAATCATTAATTAAACCACCCAAACAATATCCCTTTAGCAGTAGATTAATTATCACAGCTTACACGCAATTTTCAGCGGTAGAAAAGTAGAGAAATTGTATGAGAAAGAGTGTTTTGTTGCAACCCTAATGGTTGTAGCTTAATGTTTATTACATAAAAATAAACAATTTACCAATGAATATTCCCTTGAAGAAAAAGAGAATCTAAAGCATGTGAAATTCAAATACAACTTGAACAATTCCAAAACCTCAATTTTCACATTTACCAATGTAACAATTAACAATCTCCAATGCAAAGATTGATTCCTTGTTTTTACGTGAATGGAGTATCTTACTTGGAAGGAAAAGTGAAAAAAGAGGAAGAAGAGATGTTTTTGGAGTTAAACCCTTATAAAACCCAACAAAAATCCTTCCAAATCCTCTAGTGTGGAATCCAAGATGAACTAGGGTTTAATAATTCTCTAGGGGTGTAAACCCTCTTACTCCCTAGAGAAATAAACCCTAGCTAAGTATTGAAACAAGGTTGTAAACCATCTTAATCCTTTTATCAATCCTTCTATCCCTTCAATAGCAAAGAAGAATAAACTTTGGTGGAGGGTGTAATCCCATTTTACTCCTCATAGGGCTTTAAGATATATTTCTTAAATTTAATAAGCAAGATGACAATGAATTGTAGAATTACTCACCACATCCAAGAGATAGAATGTAAGAAACCATTCACTACCAAGAATAATAAACAATTTTCCAAATAAACACCATCAAGAGAAGTCACTATCCTTTATTACTCAAATATACAAGAGTTGCATCCATTTTGACAAGAAAAAGGGAGATAGAAAATTATCCAAGGGGGGTGAAATTTCAATCCAAGAGTAATATTATCAAGTTATGAGTTATATTCAAGTGAAAAATGACTTACCTCTAGTTATATAACTCTATTTTTAGAGGAAAACCCGAGTCATAGTTTGTCCACATTACAATCAAATCCATAATTTTAGGTTAAAACCAAAATTAGAATGCTTAACTAACGTAGTGATTTGTTATTTTTTCCTGCATGGGCTACAAAACGACAAAATATAGAAAAATGATGGCATATAAACACATAAATCTCCTCTCCAAGGTGGCACACGTGAAATTATGTCTCTAAAGAATTAAACTTCAAGCTAGGAAGGTGCCACGTCATCCCCAAATCAAGCTATAATGTGGGGCTTCAAGCCCACAAAACCACCAAGTGCACCCAATGTGCCAAACATCCCCTCAAAAGTGTGACATCATGCTACCCAAGAGGAACGTTTGGGCATAGAAGGGTGATGTCCTCTTTTATTCATGTTCTCAAGCCTAATTCATGTGTTAGGAACATCATCCAAGATACAATTTTCATCATCCTAGGCCTCCAATGTGTGGGGCACAACATACATTTGGTGGGATTTCATTCCCCTATGAAGGTACAAGTTCCTTATTCCCTTCATAAATGACTTTCACCAGGAAAGGTCTTACAAAGACAAGTAAATACACCTTCCAAGGGTCCACAAGTCATATGAATCATGCCAAGTAAGAAACATTTAATAAAATTACCACCCAAACAAATGCATTGTCCCCCCTTTTAAAATTAAACAAATGCTCAAAGACCTTATAAACTTTGCCAAATTTAGGTATGGGAGCGGTGTCATGGTGCCCTATTGGGTAGGCCAATCCGCAAGTTGAGGAATGTTTCCCAAGAAGACCCTCTCTAGACTATGTAGTGATTATGAGGTGGTTTGGGGGGAAGTATTCTTGGGCATGGATTTCTTTACATATTAAGGGATCATATTGTCTCATTTATGGGTGCCTTTGTGGAGGGTGCGCTACATCCCTTCATTTGCAATGCAACATTTTTACAAACCCTTTATTTTCCTTTCATTTTTTTAATGGTCCAAACATTGAGTGCTATGTGCAGTGGAATGTAAAAGAGAACCACAATACCACTTGAAGTTAGAACACATTGAGTGCCATGTGCACTGGAAATTAAAGGACACCACAATGCATTCCTCCATAAAGTGCGACATTTTTATTCATTTTCTTTTTAAAGGGTCCTTCATTTTTATGGAGAAGTGTTTCATTACTCTCATGACCTTAGGGTGAGAATCTATAAGGCTATATTATGGATTTTTACTTTTATAGTGCTAGCACAACACCTCTAGGCCTTTGGTCCCTTCTTCTCATGAAATGAGGTACAACCCTTCTTGGGTTCAATGAACCCCAAGACCCAAAAGATGAGAAAACAGAGGGGAATAAGTGCGTAAAGTGGTAAGTATGAGCGGGAATGGTACAATGACCCTTCAAGGAGATGCCCCAATAGAAACCATTTTCCATAGGGTGACCAACTTACTAGGATACCATGTCAACCACCAAGGTGAAATAAGGAAAAAGGTATAATTTCCAAGAAAACATTCCATAATCAAGAAAGAACCCTTTTCAACATTCTCAAATACTTCAATTATTAAAATGACACTTACCATGAGACCAAACTTGTTACCTCATGAAGAAAAAACTATTGTCCTTTCAGGGCCAGGCTGGTGTGGTAGACATTTCTATGTTGCTAACTATGAATGGTGATGTGTGGTGGAGAGGAGGGGCTCTATCTTCTCAATGTGGGTTCATCTAGTCACCTAGATCTTGGCACTCCATGTCTACTACATGCGGTCCTCAAAACATCATCTCCTTATTTACCCCTGGGATGGGGGGGTAACATATGGATACTACATGGAGACATGTGCTTGCCATAGAGCACATGAGAACCTCGACATCTTCTGGTATGACTTATTACTACACATACTCAAGAAAAACATTAGAGCATCAAAGGGTGATTAACTCACCCTTTATTCATATAATAAAAACCTCGAAAGTTCAAAATTCACAACTATGAGATTTCTTAAAAGATTTTTTTTGCATTTTTCAAAAAATTCTAACTAACATGTAATGATTCAAGAAAATGCACCACAAAAACTATGCATAAATGAAATAAAATAAGTATTTAAGTACAAGCATATAAGTGAATGCAACTAACCTACGATGAGCACACAAATGCAATGTAGAAAAAAAAATGATTTACCTACTTACCTGGGGCCCAGGGCCTATAGAAATAAGGTCTCATCGGAGAAATAAGGTTTGAGGAGAGACCCATTGAATGGTAATGGCATCCTTCTCCCCTCGGTAGTGGCTATGTAAAAATAATCAACTCTAGATATTTCCTTGATTTGGTAAGGTCCTAACCACAAATTATCAAACTTTTGATGCATCCCTAGCTTCTCCCTTCTCTTGTCCCACATCAAGACAAAATATCATTCATGAAAATTCCTTTTCCTTAATTTACGATCAAAATTTTATTTAACTTTGTCTTGATTTCTCACAATTTGATCGAAACCCATTCTTTTGGACCCATCCAATTCCATGAGTTGATCAATCCTTCCTTGTAACACCTATTTATCAGTAGTGAAATGTTGAGCTATCTGCAAAAATAGAATCTAGAGATTTATAGGTAACCTTGCTTCCATCCCATAAACTACTTCAAATGGGGTTTTCTTGGTGGAAGTCTTGGTTGTTCTGAAATCCACCCAAAGAGCATATTTATTTGTTCTATCCCAACTCTTTTTATTATCTCCAACAATATTTTTTACAATGTTCATGATGTTCTTGTTACTAGACTCAGCGAGCCCATTTCCATGAGGGTAATAATTTGAGGAATGTGACAAAATGATCCCATGCTTGAAAAAAAAATCATTCAATGCTATTGAACTTAAATCATTGACATTGTTAGTAGTAATCTTGGCGGGAACACGAAACCTAGTGATTATTCTTTCTTCAAGAAAGTTCATTACCACTTCGTCTATTTCCCTCTTTGTTGGGATGGCTTCAACCCATCAATTGAAATAATATATAGCAGTTAGAACCCATCGGTAACCATTACTATATTTTTCCTTAAATTCACCAATAAAATCCAACCACCATTGTTGAAAAGGTGTTTCAAGCACCATTGGGTTCAAAGGAAGAGTAGGCAGTTGTTTTTTTCTCGAGAAGAATTGACATGGCTGACAAGATATGACATATTGGTGTGTGTCGGAAAAGATAGTAGGAAAGTAATAGCTTGCTCTCTATATTTTATGGGATATGGTGTAGGTATAAAAATGACCCCCACACTATCCTGGCTGAATATCCAAAATCAACTTATCTTCTTCCTCCTTATTTACAAACAGGAGAATTACTCCATCGAGATTTCTCCATCCAAGACCATATTGCATCAAGAAATAATTCATGGCTTTGAGCCTCAAATCTCTTCTTTTATGATCCACTACATGATCAGGGAATGCAAGATTCTTCAAATAACAAATGATGTCTGAATTTCATTTCTCTTCCTCAAGTTCACTTAGGACCACGTTAACCTACTCCTTTTCTCCTATATCAATAGCCTCTGCATTAATTTCATCCAACATCTTGGCTAATCTTTTTCCCTTGAGTATATTAGTTGGTTTTATTTTTAGAACATATTATTGTATATATGACACCCAATGTCCCCTTGAACCAATACAATCTTGTCATCATAAGGCATCCTTCACTATTGGATAAGGAATGAAAGCTCTAATCCTACTATACCCAACATATGTACTAAAGTGATATAGGGATTTAACAAGGGAATATTCTTGTTTCTCAGTAATTTTATAGTTTAGTTTTGATTCCTTAAACACATTTCTCATGAAAGCAATGAGTTGTTCACCTCCTTCATCATTTCTTTGTAAAAGGACTCCTGCAATGGTGTCTTTTGGGGAAAAAGAGAAAATAATGAAAAAATTATTGAAATTATTGCTAACCAGGACATGTGAAACTATAATTGTTTCTTTAATATGTTTGAAGAACCTTGTACCATTGTCATCCCATTCGAACAAAACATCCTTTTTAATATACTATTCAATGGTTTAACGATTTCAGTGAAATTTGGGATGAATCTTCTTATGAAATTGATCTTTCCAAATAACGATTGTAAGGCCTTCTTGACTTTAGGGAGGGGAATCTTCCCGATTTCTTATATCTAGGAAGGATAAACTATGATTTCATCTTTGGAGATGATATTCCCTAACAAATTTCCTTTATCCACACCAAAAATTGATTTCTTGGGGTTGAGGGAAATACCATACTCACATATATCAAATATTATTCGTAAGTTTTGAATATGTTGAGTTATTTTCTTGGAAATGTTCATCAAATTTTCCTGATATATTTCTATAAAGTTTTTGATCAAATCCCTAAAAGAGTATTCCATGGCACATTGAAACATGGATATGAAATTTGATAGCCTGAAATGAATCCTCAAATACTTATAGGTTCCCTACAGAGTAGTGAAAGTAGTATTAAGTTGATCATATTTCTTCACCAACACTTGGTTGTATCCTAAAAAAACATCAAGCATAGAGACCATCTCTGCTCCGATGACCCTTTGCAATAGATGCTCCATGTTTGGAAAGGGGTAATTATCCTGAATTTATTCCTTATTCAAGTTTATAAAATCAACACACAATCTGATCTAGCCAGTATTTTTCTAGACAATTATGGGGTTGGACATCCAAGAAGAATACCTGATAGGTTCAATTATCCATGCTTCTACCATCTTTTGAAATTCTTTCTAGACCTGAGGTACGATCTTCTGGTTGATTTTCCTTAGTTTCTTCCTGAATCGTTTTGCACCTTCTTTGATGGAAATGGCAAGTTGTATGGAATCTTCTTGGTAATATTTAAAGTATCCATATGACCAAGCAAAGACATATTTAAATTCTTTGATGAGGGCCAATAACTCCTTCCTTTCAGCAAGGGATGTCCCTCTTCACATTTTAAGTATCCTAGGGAACATGTCACTGCCAATATTGAACTCCATGATTTCACCATCTTGATCATTTATTGGTATCCATTTATACATGTCATTTCAATCAAACATTATTTCCAGAGGGACCAACCCTTTCAGTGAAGAATCATTGGGAAATTCTAGAGCTTTAATATTATTTTCCTCAACTAGTAAATTTATTTGTGTTTATGAAAATTCTCCCTTATTCTAGAGAAAACATAGAATATGAATTTCATCATCAAATACTTTTCAGTTGATCCAAATGGATATTGGTGGCCACCCACTTGTTCCAATTGGCTCCTCTTTTTAGTTTTTAGTGCAACACGTTCTTCTGTACTTCTTTGTAATTGTGGTTTCTACACTTCTGAATATGTCTAAAGCCATACACATCTTCCAAGTGGATACTAGTGGCCTCCCACCTAATCCAATTAGCTTATTTTTTATGTTTTCATGTTATCACATCTTATTGTACTTACAGGGTCATTTTGGGGCCCTAAACATTGTTTGTTTGTCTCACCATAGTCAAACTATAGATGAAGTTAGACTTTGATTTTGTAATTCATATTTCTTGAAAAGACCTTTCCAACGGTCTATCACACGCCTAAAATGGAGATCGTATGTAAACGTTACGACCCCACGAAGTTAATGTACTAACTTACCCAAGCGGGGCCCACATGAATTTTGGCATTTCATCTCCTAAGGTTAGGTTTAATGGATGTCTAGGGTTTTGGCATTCATGTTTATCATAAAAAGGACTTCATAGCCTCATTGTAATCATCTTTTGGCGAAGGAGAATAGCCATCACATCTCTTCTCAGAGATAAAGTTGCCACCATTCTAGCGAGTCTTGCACTCTGTATTTTTATAATATCTTTACCATTCTTTCATTAATAGAAATCAAGAATTGTTGTATTTCTCTATTTTCTATCATTTTTCATGAGTTTTTCATTGTAATATCTCTGCTTTAATTTCGTTCCAAAAATAATTTGTATCAGTGGTATCAGAGCAGGATGCTCTTGATCCTTTTCCAGCACATGTTCCCGACGAGGTCCAAGTATAGCCAGTTGGGTCTCGAGTTTGTCTCTCTTGAGGAAAATCACTCTCGCATGCCCAAGAAACCCTCGATGGCGACAAAAAATAAAAATAGAGGATCAGAAGATTCTATTAACCTGTTTCTTGAGAAATCTCTCGCGCAACTGAGGGAGGAGATGATGGAGAATTTTGCACACATCCTGTAATGCCTGTTGATAGAAACATGAACATATTCATCAAGCAGCCATTTTGGAGGAACCTCTGCCTTCAAGGTACAAGTTAATTTTGATATTCTTATATTTGAAGGTTAGGTATATGTGGATGCCTTAGTAAAATGGTTAAATCTATTAGAATATTATTTCTCTGTTCAAAAAAAATTCGACAGGGAAAATATCACCTTCGTACTAGTCAAGGATCTCCCCCATGTCAAACATTGGTGGGAAACTTACTGGGAGAAAAGTTCCACAGAGGAATCTGGAATATATGGGGTCGATCCCACTTGGGATTTTTTTGTGGATGTGGTCAAATAACAGTACTATCATGTTGATAACTATGAAGACCAGTACATGATATGTACCACACTGTGGAAAGAGAAGAGCCAAACAATGTCAAGGTTCACAAACACTTTCCATACCTTGCTCACCAAGCTGGGTATCAAATACTATGAGTGAAAACTGATTCTGAAATACCGTGGGGCTCTGCATAGGTACATCCAAACCAAAATGGATTTCCTAAACATCTCATCATTAGGAGTTGTCTATCGATATGTTGTCAAAATCGAGCAGAAATTTAGGCACCAGAACAAATGAGAATTTCAGTCTGCAAATATGCAATAACCAAAGCATAGTAAAGATGACCCTAACCAATAGCCTCTAGACAACCAGTCCAAGAAACAAGACAAAAAGGGTAAATTAAATATGAAGAATGACACTATGAAGTGGTGTGACTTTGAAAAAATCACTTGGCACAACACCGATGATGTCACTTGAAATAGTCATTGGTGGACGAGGTCAAAGACACAAAGTCGAACCCTGATTTAGAATTCAATCCATAAAATATTGAAAGAAAACAGAGCATCGACGCAGACCGACCAATTAGCTAGAAGAACCAATAGATCCTAAAGAGGGGGAGTGCCTCTTCCATTCGCAGATGTGGGTGAAGTGGACCCCATTGCATTTCATTGTTGATAACGACATCTAAAATAATCTCATCTCAGCTAAGGTCATCAAAAAGTTAGGGTTGTCGAAAACACCACACCCATAACCATACAACATCAGGTGGCTTCACCAAGGATGAAATCTTCGCATCAATCAGCAGTGTCGTCTGTCCTATGGCATCCATCCCTTCAAGGATGAGGTAGTGTGTGATATTTCCCCTCTTGATGTCCATGATTTTTTTTTGGGCCAACCATATATGTGGAAATGCCACGCTCTCTATGAGTCTAGACCTTGTAGTGTCATTATTACTCTCGAAGGTCAGATCTACAAGATACCAAAGGTAGTTCTGACTACCGCTCCACAAAAACAACACCGCAAGGTAATCTCTCATACCGCAAAATTCATCCATTTCACAGTCTGTTCAATGGATGCACAAATGACCACTAGAACCATTGCAGCCTCAACACCTTCTATCCAGGAAAAAAATAGATTTTCGAAGAGACAAAAGATATTATTTCTTCACCTACAATGGTACCTACACAATGCCCCATCCAACCCAGAGACAACAAGTTGGTGGAACATATTCAACCCCTCCAACAATAGGTTTGTAACAGTCTTCCACAATCCAAGAAGCACAACTTCTCCAGCAAGGTGTTAATAT
>JASDQU010682451.1:0-12805 GCA_032191745.1 Picea mariana | reverse complement strand
TAGGATACCATGTCAACCACCAAGGTGAAATAAGGAAAAAGGTATAATTTCCAAGAAAACATTCCATAATCAAGAAAGAACCCTTTTCAACATGCTCAAATACTTCAATTATTAAATTGACACTTACCATGAGACCAAACTTGTTACCTCATGAAGAAAAACCTATTGTCCTTTCTGGGCCAAGCTGGTGTGGTAGACGTTTCTATGTTGCTAACTATGAATGGTGATGTGTGGTGGAGAGGAGGGGCTCTATCTTCTCAATGTGGGTTCATCTAGTCACCTAGCTCTTGGTACTCCATGTCTTCTACATGCGGTCCTCAAGACATCATCTCCTTATTTACCCCTAGGATGGGGGGGTAACATATGGATACTACATGGGGACATGTACTTGCCATAGAGCACATGAGAACCTCAACATCTTCTGGTATGACTTATTACTACACATACTCAATCAAAACATTAGAGCATCAAAGGGTGATTAACTCACCCTTTATTCATATAATAAAAACCTCGAAAGCTCAAAATTGACAACTATGAGATTTCTTAAAAGATTTTTTTTTGCATTTTTCAAAAACTTCTAACTAACATGTAATGATTCAAGAAAATGCATCAAAAAAACTATGCATAAATGAAATAAAATAAGTATGTAAATACAAGCATATAAGTGAATGCAACTAACCTACGATGAGCACACAAATGCAATGCAGAAAAAAAAATGATTTACCTACTTACCTGGGGCCCAGGTCTTGTAGAAATAAGGTCTCATCGGAGAAATAAGGTTTGAGGAGAGACCCATTGAATGGTAATGGCATCCTCCTCCCCTCGGTAGTGGCTAAGTAAAAATAATCAACTCTAGATATTTCCTTGATTTGGTAAGGTCCTAGCCACAAATTATCAAACTTTTGATGCATCCCTAGCTTCTCCCTTCTCTTGTCCCACATCAGGACAAAATATCCTTCGTGAAAATTCCTTTTCCTTAATTTACAATCAAAAATTTATTTAACTTTGTCTTGATTTCTTGCAATTTGATCGAAACCCATTCTTTTGGACCCATCCAATTCCATGAGTTGATCAATCCTTGTAACACCTATTTATCAGTAGCGAAATGTTGAGCTATCTGCAAAGATAGAATCTAGAGATTTATAGGTAACCTTGCTTCCATCCCATAAACCACTTCAAATGGGGTTTTCTTGGTGGAAGTCTTGGTTGCTCTGCAATCCACCCAAAGAGCATATTTATTTGTTCTATCCCAACTCTTTATATTATCTCCAACAATATTTTTTACAATGTTCATGATGTTCTTGTTACTAGACTCGGCGATCCCATTTCCATGAGGGTAATAATTTGAGGAATGTGACAAAATGATCCCATTCTTGAAACAAAAATCATTCAATGCTATTGAACTTAAATCATTGACATTGTCAGTAGTAATCTTGGCGGGAACACGAAACCTAGTGATTATTCTTTCTTCAAGAAAGTTCATTACCACTTCATCTATTTCCCTCTTTGTTGGGATGGCTTCAACCCATCGATTGAAATAATCTATAGCAGTTAGAACCCATCGGTAACAATTACTATATTTTTCCTTAAATTCACCAATAAAATCCAACTGCCATTGTTGAAAAGGTGTTTCAACCACCATTGGCTTCAAAGGAAGAGCAGACAGTTGTTTTTTTCTCGAGAAGAATTGACATGGCTAACAAGATATGACATATTGGTGCATGTCGGAAAAGATAGTAGGATAGTAGTAGCTTGCTCTCAGTATTTTATGGGATATGGTGTAGGTAGAAAAATGACCCCCACACTATCTTGACTGAAGATCCAAAATCAACTTATCTTCTTCCTCCTTATTTACAAACATGAGAATTACTCCATCAAGATTTCTCCATCCAAGACCATATTGCATCAAGAAATACTTCATGGCTTTGAGCCTCAAATCTCTTCTTTTATGATCCACTACATGATCAGGGCATGCAAGATTCTTCAAATAATAAATGATGTCTAAATTCCATTTCTCTTCCTCAAGTTCACTTAGGACCATGTTAACCTGCTCCTTTTCTCCTATCTCAATAGCCTCTACATTAATTTCATCCAACATCTTGGCCAATATTTTTCCCTTGATTATCTTAGTTGGTTTTATTTATAGAACATATTCTTGTATATATGACACCCAATGTCCCCTTGAACCAAGACAATCTTGTCAGCATAAGGCATCCTTCACTGTTGGATAAGGAATGAAATCTCTAATCCTACTATACCCAACATATGTATTAAAGTGATATAGGGATTTAATAAGGGAATATGCTTGTTTCTCATTAATTTTATAGTTTAGTTTTGATTCCTTAAACACATTTCTCATGAAAGCAATGAGTTGTTCACCTCCTTCATCATTTTTTTGTAAAAGGACTCCTGCAATGGTGTCTTTCGGGGAAAAAGAGAAAATAATGAAAAATTTACTGAAATTCGGGCTAACCAGGACATGTGAAACTATAATTGTTTCTTTAATATGTTTGAAGACCCTTTTACCATTGTCATCCCATTCAAACGGAACATCCTTTTTAATAGATTGTTCAATGGTTTAACAATTTCAGTGAAATTTGGGATGAACCTTCTTATGAAATTGATCTTTCCAAATAACGATTGTAAGGCCTTCTTGACTTTAGGGAGGGGAATCTTCCCGATTTCTTATATCTAGGAAGGATCAAATATGATTTCATCTTTGGAGATGATATTCCCTAACAACTTTCCTTTATCCACACCAAAAATTGATTTCTTGGGGTTGAGGGAAATACCATACTCACATATATCAAATATTATTCGTAAGTGTTGAATATGTTGAGTTATTTTCTTGGAAATGTTCATCAAATTTTCCTGATATATTTCTATAAAAAAATTTATCAAATCCCTAAAAGAGTATTCCATGGCACATTGAAACGTGGATATGACATTTGATAGCCTGAAAGGAATCCTCAAATAATTATAGGTTCCCTACAGAGTAGTGAAAGTAGTATTAAGTTGATCATATTTCTTCACCAACACTTGGTTGTATCCTAAAAAAACATCAAGCATAGACACCATCTCTGCTCCGATGACCCTTTGCAATAGATGCTGCGTGTTTGGAAAGGGGTAATTATCCTTAAATTATTCCTTATTCAAGTTTATAAAATCAACACACAATCTGATTTAGCCAGTATTTTTCTAGACAATTATGGGGTTGGACGTCCAAGAAGAATACCTGATAGGTTCAATTATCCATGATTCTACCATCTTTTTCAATTCTTTCTAGACCTGAGGTACGATCTTCTAGTTGATTTTCCTCAGTTTCTTCCTGAATGTTTCTGCACCTTCTTTGATGGGAATGGAATGTTGTATGGCATATTCTTGGCAATATTTCAAGTATCCATATGACCAAGCAAAGACATATTTAAATTCTTTGATGAGGGCCAATAACTCCTTCCTTTCAGCAGGGGATGTCTCTCTTCGCAGTTTAACTATCCTAGGGAACATGTCACTGCCAATATTAAACTCCATGATTTCATCATCTTGATCATTTATTGGTATCCATTTATACATGTCATTTCAATCAAACATTATTTCCAGAGGGACCAACCCTTTCAGTGAAGAATCATTGGGAAAGTCTAGAACTTTAATATTATTTTCCTCAACTAGTAAATTTATTTGTGCTTATGAAAATTCTCCCTTATTCTAGAGAAAGCATAGAATATGAATTTCATCATCAAATACTTTTCAGTTGATCCAAATGGATATTGGTGGCCACCAACCTGTTCCAATTGGCTCCTCTTTTTAGTTTTTAGTGCAACACGTTCTTCTGTACTTCTTTGTAATTGTGGTTTCTACACTTCTGAATCTTTCCAAAGCCATACACATCTTCCAAGTGGATACTAGTGGCCTCCCACCTAATCCAATTAGCTTATTTTGTATGTTTTCATGTTATGACATCTTGTTGTACTTATAGGGTCATTTTGGGGCCCTAAACATTGTTTGTTTGTCTCACCACAGTCAAAATATAGATGAAGTTAGAGTTTGATGTCGTAATTCATAGTTCTTGAAAAGACCTTTCCAACGGGCTATCACACCCCTAAAATGGAGATCGTATGCAAACATTACAACCCCAGGAAGTTAATGTACTAACTTAACCAAACGGGGCCCACATGAATTTTGGCATTTCATCTCCTAGGGTTAGGTTTTTGGATGTCTAGGGTTTTGGCATTCATTTTTATCATAAAAAGGACTTCAGAGCCTCATTGTAATCATCTTTTGGCGAAGGAGAATATCCATAACATCTCTTCTCAGAGATAAAGTTGCCACCATTCTAGTGAGTCTTGCACTCTGTATTTTTATAATATCTTTACCATTCTTTCATTAATAGAAATCAAGTATTGTTGTATTTCTCTATTTTCTGTCATTTTTCATGAGTTTTTCATTGTAATATCTCTGTTTTAATTTTGTTCCAAAAATAATTTGTATCAGTGGTATCAGAGCAAGATGCTCTTGATCATTTTCCAGCACATGTCCCTGACGAGGTCCAAGTATAGCCAATTGGGTATCGAGTTTGTATCTCTTGAGGAAAATCACTCTCGCACACCCAAGAAACCCTCGATGGAGACAAAAAATAAAAATAGAGGATCAAAAGATTCTATTAACATGTTGCTTGAGAAATCTCTCGCGTAACAGAGGAACAAAATGATGGAGAATATTGCACACATCCTGTAATGCCCGTCGATAGAAACATGAACATATTCATCAAGCAACCATTTTGGAGGAACCTCTCCCTTCAAGGTACAAGTTAATTTTGATATTCCCATATTTGAAGGTTAGGTATATATGGATGCCCTAGAAAAATGGTTAAATCTATTAGAATATTATTTCTCTGTTCAAAAAAATTTTGACAGGGAAAATATCACCTTCGCACTCCTCAAAGATCTCCCCCATGTCAAACATTGGTGGGAAACTTACTGGGAGAAAATTTCCATAGAGGAATCTGGAATATATGGGGTCGATCCCACTTGGGATTTTTTTGTGGATGTGGTCAAAGAACAGTACTATCATGTTGATAACTATGAAGAGCATTACATGAGATGGACCACACTGTAGAAAGATAAGAGCCAAACAATGTCAAGGTTCACAAACACTTTCCATACCTTGCGAACCAAGATTGGTATCAAATACTATGAGTGACATCTGGTTCTGAAATACCGTGGGGCTCTGCATAGGTACATCCAAACCAAAATGGATTTCCTAAACATCTCATCATTGGGAGTTGTCTATTGATATGTTGTCAAAATCGAGCAAAAATTTAGGCACTAGAACAAATGGGAATTTTAGTCTGCAAATATGCAACAACCAAAGCACAGTAAAGACGACCCTAACCAATAGCCTCTAGACAACCAGTCCAAGAAACAAGACAAAAAGGGTAAATTAAAGATTAAGAATGACACTATGAAGTGGTGTGACTTCGAAAAACTCACCTGGCACAACACCGATGATGTCACTTGAAACAGTCATTGGTGGACGAGATCAAAGACACAAAGTTGAACCCTGATTCAGAATTCGATCCATAAAATATTGAAAGAAAATAGAGCATCGAATCAAACCCCACTGTTATTGTCGCGACCAAACCAATTAGCTAGAAGAACCAATAGATCCTAAAGAGGGGGAGTGCCTCTTCCATTCACAGATGTGGGTGAAGTGGACTGCATTGCATTTCATTGTTGATAACGGCATCCAAAAGAATGTCATCTCAGCTAAGGTCATCAAAAAGTTAGGGTTGTCGACAACACCACACCCGTAACCATACAACATCAGGTGGCTTCACCAAGGATGAAATATTCGCATCAACCAACAGTGTCGCCTGTCCTATGGCATCCATCCCTTCAAGGATGAGGTAGTGTGTGATATTTCCCCTCTTGATGTCTATGATGTTGTTTTGGGCCAACCATATATGTGGAAATGTCATGCTCTCTATGAGTCTAGACCTTGTAGTGTCATTATTACTCTCGGAGGTCATATCTACAAGATACCAGAGGTAGTTCTAACTACCGCTCCACCAAAACAACACCGCAAGGTAATATCTCATACTGCAAAATTCATCCACTTCACAGTCTGTTCAATGGATGCACAAATGACCACTACAACCATTGTAGCCTCAACACCTTCTATCCAACAAAAAAATAGATTTTCGAAGAGATAAAAGATATTATTTCTTCACCTACAATGGTACCTACACAATGCCCCATCCAACCCAGAGACAACAAGTTGGTGGAACAGATTCAACCCTTCCATCAATAGGTTTGTGACAGTCTTCCACAATCCAAGAAGCACAACTTCTCTAGAAAGGTGTTGATACTAAGAGGGGGGTGAATCAGTATCAAGTACAATTTAAAAACCTTTTTCAACTTATACTTAAACAATTCAATTATATCCAATGAGCAATGAACAATAGTATAAGAGTTACACCAATACACCACAATACACCATGCACAATATGTGAGAAATAATCAATAGTTTTTGTTCAATGGAAGTAATGACTTCCAAAGGTAGCTACATCTTCCAAATGCAGAGGGAGGGATAAACCTCCAAGAGGAAGATACAATCCTCCAATATCAAGAGAGATTTGAACTCTCCATCCTTGCCCCTTCCTTCCACCCAAGAATATATGAGAGATAATAAAACTTTACATTAAATCATCACCATCAACCAACCATCACATAGAACGTGATAATGCTTCCTAAGACTTTTTCAATTTATGCAATTCTTCAATTCTTGAAGTACTCTGATTCTGTAGATAATATTACTCAATGTATTCTCTGAAACTCCTCCAATTTTCACTCCTTGAATCCTCTCCAAAAAGAGGTTATAGAAATAATGGTAGACTTTATTCAATTCTGGTCTATTCAGAATACCCAACTTGTACAACATGCCCCGCGCTCAATATTTAACATCTGATTCTGAAAATCACACAAAATAAACTAAAGTCCGTACTCTTTTCAATGGAAGTGGTCCCACTTTATTTGGATTTTGTATGAAGAAGTTATGACTGGTTTACCCGGAACACCTTAGAACACATCACCAAAAGACTTCATCCTCCCTTGAAATCCGACCTTCTTTTACTTCTTATTTCCTCTAAAATTTGACTTGTATCAAAATGAATGTATAATGATGTTTATTTATACCATTTATGTCACTTCATTTTAACATTAGGGCTGACTTGTCACTTTCTTATTTTGTAATTTTTTTCTTTAAATATCTTGAGGGCCTACATGTACTTCCTTCTTCAATTCACTTTGTCATCTTCAAAAATTCATTTCTCCTCAACCATGAGGATCCATGTGATGTGCTACATACCACTGGAAACAACATGATGTATAATATCCATTCATGGGTGTTGTATATGCATGTGCATTGTCCTTCATGTCCAAATACCTTTATCAATCTTGCAGTCCAAAACCCGTGACTAGGGTTGACATCAATGACAAAAACCAATCTTCCAACAAAAGGCACACAACTCACCAAGCATCATATTCATAGAATTCTTTCCCCTCTTCTCTAGGCACTCAACACAATGGATACCATTGCTTCCTAAGGGTGGAGGATTGATCCAGGTGGATATTGGTGGCCACCCACCTATTCCAACTAGCTCCTCTTTTCAGTTTTTAGTGCAACACGTTCTTCTATACTTCTTTGTAATTGTGGGTTCTACACTTCTCGGGTTGTCTAAAGACCTACACATGTTCCAGGTGGATGTTGGTGGCCTCCCACTTAATCCAACTGGCTTATTTTGTATTTTTTCATGTCATCACAACTTGTTGTACTTCTAGGTTCGTTTTGGGGCCCTAAACAATTTTTTTTTGGCTCACCACAATCAAATTGTAGATGGAGTCAAAGTTTGATAGCATAATGCATGGTTCTCGAAAATACCTTTCCAATGGGCTATCACATGCCTAAAATAGAGATCGTATGCAAAAATTACGACCAAGGGAAGTTAATGTACTAACTTACCCAAACGGGGCCCACATGACTTTTGGAATTTCATCTCCTAGGGTTAGGTTTTTGGATTTCTAGGGTTTTGGCATTCATGTTTATCATAAAAAGGCCTTCAGATCCTAATTGTAATCATCTTCTATGGAATGAACGTAGTCGTCACATCTCTTCTAAGAGATAAAGTTGCCACCACTCTAGTGAGTCTTGCACTCTATATTTTTACAGTCTCTTTATAATTCTTTCATTAATAGAAATCAAGTATTGTTGTATTTCTCTATTTTCTGGAAATTTTCATGAGTATTTCATTGTAATATCTCTTCTTTCATTTCGTTCCAAAACTAATCCGTATCAGTGGTATCAGAGCAGGTTGCTCTTGATCATTTTTCAGCGCATGTCCACAATGCAGTCTGAGTGTAGCCAGTTGGGTCTCAAGTTTGTCTCTCTTGAGGAAAATCACTGTCGCACACCCAAGAAACCCTTGATGGTGGCAGAAAATAAAAATGGTGGAGTAGAAGATTCTATTAACCTATTTCTTGAGCAAGCTCTCGCGCGACAGAGGGATGAAATGACGGAGAATTTTGCACACATCCTTCAACGCCTACCAATAGCAACACATGCATATTCATCAAGAAACCATTTTGGAGGAACGTCTCTGTTCAAGGTACAAGTTAATTTTGATATTCCCATATTTGAAGGTCAGATAGATGTGGATGCCCTATAAAAATGGTTAAATATATTAGAAGGTTATTTATCTGTTCAAAATTTTCCCAATAGGGAAAATATCACCTTCGTACTCCTCAAGGATATTCCCCATGTCAAATGTTGGTGGGAAACTTACTAGGAACAAAGTTCCACAGAGGAATCTGGAATATATGAGATTGAGCCCACTTGGGTTTTTTCTATGGATGCATTCAAAGAACAGTACTATCCTGTTGATAAATATGAACACCAATACATGATATGGACCACACTATGGCAAGAGAAGAGACAAAAAGTCTCAGAGTTCACAGATACTTTCCATACTTTGTGCACCAAGATGGGTATCAAAGACTCTGAGCGACATCTTTTTCTGAAATACCGTGGGGATATGCATAGGTACATCCAAACCGAAATATATTTCCTAAACATTTCATCATTGGGAGCTTCCTATCGATATGCTGTCAAAATCAAGAAGAAATTTAGGCACCGGAACAAATAGGAATTTGGGTCTGTAAATATGAAACATCCAAAGGACAGTAAAGACGGCCCTAAAAAAAAACCTCTAGACAACCAGTCTAGGACACAGGACAAAAATGGTAAAGTAAAGATGAAGAATGAAACTGGGAAGTGGTGTGACTTCGAAAAAATCCCTTGCCACAACACCGATGAATGTCACTCGAAACATTCATTGATGGTTGAGGTCAAAGACACAGAGACAAAACCTGATTCAGAATTCGATCTAGAAAATATTGAAAGAAGACATATCATCGATGCAGACCTCACTGCTATTTTCATGACCACAACACTTCAGCTATAAGAACTAGTATATCCTAAAGAGGGGGAGCGCCTCTTCCATTCACAGATGTGGGTGAAGGGGACCCCATTGCATTTCATTGTTGATAACGACATCCAGAAGAACCTCATCTCAGATAATTTCATCAAACATTTGGGGTTGTCAAAAACATCACACCCGCAACCATACAACATAGGGTGCCTTCACCAAGGATGAGATCTTTGTGTCAGCCAGCAATGTTGCCTATCCTATGGCATCCATCCCTTCAAGGATGAGGTAGTGTGTGATATTTCCCCTCTTGATGTTTGTGATGTTTTTTTGGGCCAACCATATATGTGGAAACGTTATGATGTCTATGATTCTAGACCCTGTAGTGTCATTGTTACTTTGGGAGGTCATCTCTACAGAATGCTAGAGGTAGGTTCAACTACTACTCCACCAAAAAAACACTGCAAGGTAATCTCTCACACTGTAAAATTCATCCTCTTAAAATTTTGTTCAAAGGATTCACAGAAGACCACTACAACCATTGCATCCTTGAAACCTTCTATCCAACAAAAAAATATTGTCAAAGAGACAGAAGATATTGTTTCTTCACCTACAATGGTGCCTACACAATGCCCCATCCAACCCAGAGACAATAGGTTGGTGGAATAGATTCAACCCTATTGACAGGCGATATTGACCACTCCGTCAACAAGAAGGGAATGTTTGGTCTGAGGTTGTCTAGTTAACCCAAGCCGTTTAAACTAACCTACCCTGATGGGTTTTTTGGCTCCGTTAGCTAATGAAAAAATAGTAAAGTAAACTAAGAAAGGCACAAACTACCTATCTATACAATCTCACTACATATATTAACTGATAAACCTATCTATTAATATATAACTAGCATATAGTCTTATTATATAAAATATCTATGTACAAATACAAGATTTGTGTAAAGCATTGTGAAAATGAAAGTTTTACTACTGAAACAAAGTTTGAGTAAGATATAAAGCTAAGAAAGTTATTCTACAACTACATAGTCACAAAACAACAAAATGAATGAATAATATCTATAATGATATAACTGTAATGAACAAAGCATTTAAATTTGAATTGTTTATTCGCTATTCATTCATAAAATAAATAAATCAACTCAAAAAAAAGGTAACTAACGTGTTGTTGATCAACGGTAAAGAAAAGCACTAAGTTATTTGTCTTTCTATACAATGCAGGCTCCAATAACCTGTTTTCCAAGTATAAATCTATGGCAAGAGGCAGATAATATCTTATCATATTACTTGAAGTAATTCAAGGAATTTATTTTTTGAAAGCAATCTATAAGAAACAAAAAGACAATTATTTTTCTCATGTGACTTTATGTGATTCAAAATCTAGAGATGGAATCAACTCCAATCTCATGCAAATGATATAACAAATTCTAACATTCGACATAAACTCAGAATGTATAGATACTTGTTTTATGTTTAATTAGTCATAGGGATTATGATAACCATAAATGATGGACCATAAAAGATATAAGAACAACACGAAAGCATAAAGTGTTGAATAGACAAAATCTAATTCATAGCATGTATGTTTTCATGCTCAGAAAGATATGAAAATAATATGACAATAATCACATCATACAACTTACATATCTGGACTAAAGCCAAAAACACATTGTATCATTCCAAAACATAAGTCCATCTTTCAGGTCCCAAAAAGAATTCCATGTCTATGGGAAAGTACCAGTATTTAAAATATGTCCATGATCTATTTCTCATATCTTAAAAGATAGAGACAGATCTTATTTAATCAAGTTTTTTCCAAAAAAAAAGCAAACTTTAATCTAGGTCTGCTATAACAACCATTCTGGTAGTTTTGCAAAAATAGTTACATAATTCAAAATATTTTTGAAAGTGTTTTTAAAGAAAAGACTTGCAAATTTGAAGCATCTCCCAATGATTCACTTGTTCCATCAACCCTTGTAATTCATTCCTCTTCAAACCTGAGAAGAAAAAATGAAATTTAATTTAGAAAAAAATACACTAAAAAACTAATTATAGGCAAGCTACAAAATCTACAATTATGTAGTTAGTCTCATAAAACAAAAAAAAAAAATTATGTTATAACAAAGCGATCAAAGCGCTAAATCTAAGAAATTGTTTACCCATTAAACATTGGAAAAAGAGGCATCTGGTAATTTTGAGTTCATAATAGCGTTGATGTTGGATGAGTTTTTTAATAACGATATCTCTTGATTTCTTGGATCTTTTGCTAGATTTGGGGGAAGTTTGTTGCACACTAGCTCTCAAATCCAATTTTTCCCTTTCCAATACTATGTTTCGATCCATTACCTTTTTAAGTTGAGCTTGCAAATAAGGGATATCTTGATGGTACCTATGGATCCAAGTGAAACACTCTTCACAATACACGTGTTCCAATCTTGATAGAGGGTGCGTATTGTCTGAGTTCAAAGGCTTACCATGTGCCATTGTCATTTTAAAATCGTTATGTATTCTTGAAAACCCTTCTTATTCCCTTAAAAATGGAGGCAGGTTTGAAACAAAATTGTAATGGGGAAAATCCACTCTAGTGGAATCAAAGCTCGCATCCTCAACAAAGATCATATCTTCTATAACTCACTAGTACATATGAACAAATTTGCGACTGTTTTTCATTGATATTCCCACACTTATCCGTCACAATTTCCATGAAAGATGAGACTTTTTTTCATCGGTATAATTTCGTCGCTATATCCACGATCGAGGTGTGTGTGGAAACATTGACGAAATTAGCTCTCCACGTGTCATCATCAATATCGATTAAACCTATGCATCATCACAATTATGACGAAACTTCGTCACAATTACAACGAACAACCATGGCAATTACGACAAAAATTAATGCCAAGCCAAAAACTTACGATGCAGATGTTGTATTTGCGACGAAAAACCATGGCAACTTGCGATGAAAATCTGTGGTAACAGAGGTGAAAATACACGAAAAATTCATCCCAATTGCAACGAAAAGTTATGCCAAGCCAAAAAATTACAACATAGATGCTGTATGTGCGATGAAAAACTGTAGCAACTTGCGACAAAAATCCATGGAAACTTGTGATGAAAAATTTGTTTCCGACGAACTATCGTCGATATTGCGACGATGCCTTTAAGTTTTTAAACAATGTAATATGGTAATCCCATATTACATTGTAATATGGCATTACCATATTAGAATGTAATATGGTATTACCATATTACATTGCAGTATGGTATACCATATTACAATGTAATATGGTAATTCCATATTACAATGTAATATGGG
>JASDQU010682450.1:80780-90970 GCA_032191745.1 Picea mariana | reverse complement strand
AAGTGCACCCTCGTTCCTCATGAACTTCGGGAAAAGTAAAAATTAAAGTGAAAAAATGCCTAAAACCCTAATTTTTCCCCCCTTGAGTCTAACATCATGTTTTACAAGTAAATATGTGTTTTCCCCCTACACATATCACCCCTCAAACCCTAACTAACTACCAAAACCCTAAAAGTGTCTCTTCCTTGACTTTGTCTATCTCTTTTGGATGTGTGACACTTGGAGCTCATCCAAGAAGGGTCTTTCCTCTCTCCCAAGTATAAAATAATGCCTACCCCTCCTCATTTCCACATCTATTCTAAGAACAATTTCATGCTCCCTAAATCTCTCCCACTCCTCTCTCTCTCTTTCTCATTTCTTCTTGTCATTTTTGTTGCAAGTATTTGCATGAAATTTTTATTGAATGAAAGGAAGCTTTGGAGGAATACCATCTTGGCATTGCGAGTCTTATTGATGTTATACATAATTTTATTGAGGTGATATTGCTATTTTTCTAGTGTTTTTCTTTTTTACTTAGCCTAGATTAAGAGATCTAAAGCAAATCATTTTGCTTGGTAAAATAAGTAGAATTATTTCTATTTGTTTTAGTGAAGTATTTTTAATAGAACTAATAAAGTATTTTACTTGTTTATTATATCTACTCACCTCTTGATTGGTTTTGTAGCAAGTTTGGCACCATTTGCAGGTCACCAAAGTGTTGGAACAAGTAGATTTCAAATCTACAAATTTATTTGTTTGGCCTACATAAGCCTCCAAAAATTTATGTTATTTTTCTTCATCATTCCCTATTGATTTGAGGCATTTTTTGTTCTGAAATAGGATTTAAAAATATACTTTTTTGTTCAGAATTTTACATATAAAAATTATGTTTTGTACTAACAAAAAATTCTAAATATTTTCAAGTGTTTTGGCAGCATTTCTAGCAAGCATTAGCTTGCTGTTTTTTGCAGGTTCTTGTCATAACAAGGGGAGGTGCTGCCTATTTTGGGTGTCAAAACACTCCAAAAGAGAATCCCAAGTTGGGGTTTCAAAACCCTCTTCTTCTCTATCTATTTCAAGCATTGTAAGCATCCCAAGAGAGTCTCTTGGGCTTGCCTTCTTCTCTAAAAGTTAATTTTCTATTTTGTAAATAATTTAATTTCCTACACCTTGCAAAGTGATTTGGCCTTGTCAATCCATACAAAATCGTAAGGCTAGGATAGTTTAGTTTTTTGTTTTGCATATTTTCTTTTGTCTCACTTGTCCTTAAGAAAAGGTTGTGTGGCGAGGTGCAATCTTTTTACTTTCAAGTCATTTTATTTTGCTTGATTTATTTTTCCTACACCTTGCAAAGTGATTTGGCCTAGTCAATCCATGCAATATCGTAAGGCTTGTATAACTTGTATAATTTGTATAACTTGTTAATATCTTTGTAACTTTTTAATTTGGAAAGTAATCATATCTAGTAATTAGGAACCCAAACTGATACAACTTTCACCATCAAAAAGGTGACTTGTGGAAGCTACAGGGGATGTAAGTCGGCAACGGCTTCACGGCACTAAGTGTCCTCCCTGCTTGAGCACCCAAGCATTCTGGATTGACCTGTGGAGCTAGGGAAGGACCTTGCTTGTCCTTATTATTAAGCACCCAACAATTATTTTGGTCAAAGTTGTAAGATTTTAGGGGTAGACAGATAGTCTAGGATTGTATCTTCAAACCTTAATCCCCCTAACTAAAGAGAGACTTTAAAATTCTTCTAAAATAAACCTACAACACTTTCACAAATTGTGTGCTTTCATTTTCAGTTATCTCTTAATTAAGTTGTGTAAGTTTACTTTCTAAGCCATCTCATCTAAAGTTGTGCACTCTCTCTCTTTGGGCAATTTGCTTTCCAAGTTTTCAAGTTTTTTTTTTATTTGTGAATATCTCATGCTATAACCATTCATTGTATATTGATTTAATTCTCTTGTATATGTGTATAATCACTTAATTTATTTAGTTCATTGTACATCTTTTTCATTTAATTCAATAATTGTCTTAAGTGTAAATTTATAATCTTTATTCATTGTGATTAGTTCAGTTAATTGTATATTTGTTGTATAATCTCATTGACTCCATTTACCCATCTTTAGGCACTAATCTTAATTGAGTTTGTAGGTAAAGAAGTTTGCTTGTCATTAAAATTTTGCATTGCATGGTTGATTGTCATTTAGGTTAGGTCTCCCTAGCTTAAGAATTAAAATTAACTCCTAGGTCACTTAATAAATTTAACATAGTTAAATAGGGTCTACCCCCCTTGGCTTCCTAGGAGTGAGCCTCGACAGAAGAAGTCCAAATCGAGGTGACAGTGGGTTTGGACTTAGTCTTATGCTTCCAAGGACACACCAAGTGGGTTGGAGACTTCTCCACATGAACAAGTGTGTATAAGTATGGAAACATCTTTGGCGTCGTTGTCAGGGATAAGTCTCTTATCCTTGGTTGATTGACAAACTCTAATTTATTCTTTAAAATCTAAGTAATAAAATTTTCCCTAAAATTTTTAACTTGACTTGTGTTATTCGTTATTGCTTACTCTCCAACTGACAACTCCATTAGAAAATTCTTTGAAGTATGCTACTAGGAGCAATTTGGAAGCGTTGGTTTATTCCTTTCCTAAACCTGAAAAGGTGTATAGGAGGAGAGTAAATAGACTTTCTCCTCGTAGGCTACATGAAAGTATTGGAGAAGAAGCAATCTCTAATATCCATCTCTTGTTTGCACATAATAATCCCACAACTGTTAATCCTACAAATACTGATTCTAATACAACTATGGGTGATCCATTGGGTCCATGTAAATTCATTAATATTCAAGGTTATCCTCATGTTGTTCCTGACAAAGTTGTTGAGAAATTTCCTACCTTTCAAGGAAACAATGTTATTAGTGCCACATCTCACATCACGAATCTCAACATGTGTATCTTGAAATGGTGTAGTGGTCATGATCAGGAGGATGTCAAGATGAAACTTTTTGTGTATTCTCTGGAAGGATAAGCGTTAGAATGGTTCATGGAACAGGATGATAACAAGTTTAGCACTTTAGCAGAAATCCACAAGGCTTTCAATGAAAGATGGGGTGACCAAAAGGAAAATCATCACTTGTTGGCTGCCCTCAGTACAAGTCAAAAGAAATAAAATGAGACTATGGAAGAATTCAACAACAGATTTAACGACTTAGTTAAAAGCCTCCCTCAAAATTTTAAGTCTCCTGCAGCCTCAATATTAATTCAATATATGGAATCCTTTGAGGGAGAGATCGGATATCAATTGAGGGATAAGGTTCCAATAACTCTAAGGGATGCACAACAATGTGCTATCAAAATAGAGAAAAATATGCAAGATTCTAGGAAGCCGAATTTGCCCAGTTTTTCAAAGGCAACTTCTTGCAAACCCATTGAGGAGAAGAGTAAGAAAATAGAAAAACAAGGGTCCTCTAGTGATGGTATAAAGGATCTCACTCGGTTAATTAATCAAATGGAGATTAATAATGCTAATCAAATGAATGCCATGAAAAATAGGTTGATGGCCATGGAAAGGGCCCAATCTAATCGAACTCGTCACAAGCCAAATGATAAGTGGCCCAAAAGACCCCCACCGCAAGAGAAAAGGCCACCAAATCCTTTTGAATCTACTAACTTGGTTGATCACCAAGCTATTCCTTAAAATAGGACTTGTGGGGAATTTCACGAAGAAGCAACTTCCCAATCTTCCTTGAAATTTGTGGTGGAGAAGGGTTCTCTAGATTAGAAAATGAACAAGTTAACATCTGTGGTCAAAATTATAATGTTGGCATGAATGAATGGATGGAATTAGTTGAGCATAGTGAGGATGTAAACTGCATGAATAATATAGTGGATAGAGCAATAGAAAATTTTGGTCCCAAGCCTACTCCCAAGCAAGTGTCAGATTTGGATAGATATAGAGGTTTAACTTATCAAAGGAATGGAACCGGAAATCAAGAGAAAACTCAAGTAAATGTTCCTAAGATGCCTCTTACCCCCCCTAGATCAATATTTCCTACAGAGACAGAATTAAATATTGACTTAGGGGGGTGGTTGAATAATGCAAATATGTTGGTCCATGTAGAAGAAATTATGAAAATCCCATCTCAAAGGGAAACGTTACTCAGATCTATTGAAAATCCTCCTCATAGTGATTTTGCAAAATTGGGATAGGGGGAACGAAAAGAACCAACCCTTTTTTCTATCTTTACTTGTGAACAATTATACCCTTCATAATTGCATGCTAGATTCTAGAGCAAGTTCAAATGTTATGACTAAGAAAGTAATGGAACAGTTAAATTTAATGATTTCAAGGCTTTACCATAACATTTGTGCCATGGATAGTAAAAATATTGGAGTGCATGGTTTGATAAAGGGATTACAAGTGCATTTGGTCGCTTTCCCAGACATCGTGATAGAAATGGATAAAGTGGTGATTGATGTTGCAGATGCTTGGGGTATGTTTCTTTCAAGAAAAATAGTTGAAGATCTAGGTGGAAATTTACAAATGGATTTAACTTATGCCACCATTCCCACTTCAGATGGGGCCATGTTTAAACTAAATAGGGAATTGGAGAGAAGGTACCATGTTGAAGATCCTAGGAAACACATGAATGGACTTGTTTATCATGAGCTAGAGATGGGATGTTATGAGGTACGATCTAATTTTCTAGCATCCTTCAAAGAAGAACTTAAGGATGAAACACCTAGTGTTTGTAATGTTTGGGATACTATGGATACTTTTGATGGTATCTTTCTTGAAGAAGCTTCAAGTAAAATGGGTAATAGTGTAACTTCTTCAGAAACAGGAACAAAGTTGGATAGGATTTTTGAGCCATCTACTCCATATAGCTTAAACGTTGAGGATAATTATTTTGAGGAAGATGATATCTTCAACAAACAGGAAGAGCAGAAAAGGGAAGGAAAATGTGGAGTAGATCCGGTATAAGATCATAAGGATGATGATAAGGTTAATGGTAATAATAATAAGCAACATATCATCCCTGTTAAAGAGTATGCCAAGCCTTTCAAAGAAGAATTGAAAACAACAAACTTTAAATCTTTTTGCTTGGCACCAACACAGCTTCATCAGAAAGGGTTCAAGGAAGATCCTATCGAGTGTTTGAGAACTAGGAAAAGGGTTTCAAATCAGAACATCAGAAAACAGGGTAAAGTGTATCAATCTTCTTACAACTCATCTCAGTCAGTTGAACAACATAAACTTAGATATGCCAGTGAGAAGGCTCCACCTTGAAATAATCTTCAACGCAACTATTTGGTGTCCAAAGGGGCACCCTTTGTAACGTATTTCTAACCTTTCTCCTTTTCTTTCAGTTTTGTATTATTTCATTTGATGAATGTATTTCATTGTATAGCCATTTTATTTATGTGATTATTGTCTATAGTCATTTTATTTATGTAATTATTTTCAATAGCATTTCATTTATTGATTATGGTTTTTATACATGTATTTATGTTGGATATTGGTGAGCAATCGGTCTTGTAGATTTTGAAGTTCTCGTATGCTCTCCTTCAAAAATATTGAACACACGTCCCAATGTGGAGCCATATGTTGACCACCTATTTTGACTATGGGTCAACTCCATGTACCATGAAGTTGTGTAACTTGGGGTACAACTTCTTTTTTGAAGACTTCTGGTTCTACAAGGCAATTTTTGCCCCCGGCACGTCTTTTTGTAATCTGAATGTCTGCTCCCCTACGTGGGATAATAATGTAATAGGTCAGCATGAATCATATTTTATCTATTTTCCTAGGACTTTATCATTAGGGAAGTCCTTTCATCGAGTGTTTTTTTATCCTCAGGTAATTTATAATTACCCTTTAGTTTTCACTCACAATAATCCTCCAAAGTGGTGAAAGGCATTCCAATGATCGATCCCAATGGGTGACTAGGGTCTAGGAATATTTTTAATGACCATGTTAGACATCTTCGAGAGTCTTGCAAAATTCTGTCGAGTCTTAATAGTTTTTTTTAATTTATTAATATTATCCATCTAATGGTAATTTTAATTAAATTTGATGTAAAAATGTAAAAATTTGGTCCTAGCGGATTTTGATATGGGTGTGAGTTCTCAAAACAAATTGCAAGAGACCCCCTACACCCTTGGACCAAGTTTCATCTCAATTGGACAAGTTTTTCTAGGTCATTGTCCATGAGGAGTCCAAGTCAGTCTAAAGTCAGCAATTAATTGTTTTAATTTGGCTAAGTAAAAATGCCAAAAATTGTAAGAAGGGATTAAAGACATGAGAGAGAGTGGGAAATGTTTCCTAATCTTTTTCCTAAGTTGGAAAAGTAATTTTCCACTAAAAATCCCCCCCCTTGCTAAGCCAACAACTTAAAGTGAGTCTCCCTTGTGAAAAGTGCAACCCCCTTCCTCATGAACTAAGGGAAAAGTAAAAAATTAAAGTGAAAAAATGCATGAAACCCTAATTTCTCCCCCCTTGAGTCTAACCTCATGTTTGACAAGTCAAAATGTGTTTTCCCCCTTCACATCTCACCCCTAAAACCCTAAATCACTACCAAAACTCTTCACATATCACCCCTATACAGAATTTTATTGAGGTGATATTGTTATTTTTCTAGTGTTTTTCTTGTTTACTTAGCCTATATTAAGAGATCTAAAGCAAAGTATTTTTCTCAGTAAAATAAGTAGAACTATTTCTATTTGTTTTAGTGAAGTATTTTTAATAGTACTAGTAAAGTATTTTACTTCTTTATTAGATATACTCACCTCTTGATCGGTTTTGTAGCAAGTTTGGCACCATTTTCAGGTCACCAAAGTGTTGGAACAAGTAGATTTCAAATCTGGAAATTTACTTGTCTAGCCTACATAAGCCTCCAAAAAATTTTGTTCTTTTTCTTCATCATTCCCTATTGATTTGAGGCATTTTTTGTTCTGAAATCGGATTTTAAAATATACTTTTATGTTCAGACATTTACATATAAATTTTTTATTTTGTACTAACAGAAATTTCTAAATATTTTCAAGTGTTTTGGCAGCATTTCCAGCAAGCATTAGCTTGTTGTTTTTCACAGGTTCTTTCCAGAACAAGGGGAGGTGCTACCCATTTTGGGTCTCAAAACACTCCAAAAGAGCATCCCAAGTTGGGGTTTCAAAACCCTCTTCTTCTCTATCTCTTTCAAGCATTGTAAGCAGCCCAAGAGAGTCTCTTGGGCTTGCCTTCTTCTCTAAAAGTTAATTTTCTATTTTGTAAACAATTTAATTGCCTACACCTTGCAAAGTGATTTGGACTTGTCAATCCATGCAAAATCGTAAGGCTAGGATAGTTTAGTTTTTTGTTTTGCATCTTTTATTTTGCCAATCTTTCCCTTAAGGCAAGGTTGTGTGGCTAGGTGCAATCTTTTTACTTTCAAGTCATTTTATTTTGCTTGATTTATTTTGCCTACAACTTGCAAAGTGATTTGGCTTAGCCAATCCATGCAATATCGTAAGGCTTGTATAACTTGTTAATATCTTTGTAACTTTTTAATTTGGAAAGTAATCATATCTAGTAATTAGGCACCCAAACTGATACAACTTTTAGCATCAAAAAGGGTGACTTATGGAAGTTACATGGGGTGTAAGTCGGGGACGACTTCACGGCACTAAGTGTCCTCCCTGCTTGAGCACCCAAGCATTCTAGATTGACCTATGGAGCTAGCGAAGGACCTTGCTTATCCTTCTTATTGAGCACCCAATCGTTCTTTTGGTCAAAGAGGAAAGAGTTTAGGGGTAGACACATAGTCTAGGCTTGTATCTTCAAACCCTAATTCCCCTAACTAAAGAGAGACTTTAAAATTCGTCTAAAATAAACCTACAACACTTTCACAACTTATGTGCTTTCATTCTTTGTTATCTCTTAATTAAGTTGTGTAAATTTAATTTATAAGCCACCTCATCTAAAGTTGCGCACTCTCTTTCCAAGTTTTCAAGTTATTTTTCATGTGTGAATATCTCATGCTATAATCATTCATTGTATATTGGTTTAGTTATCTTGTATATGTGTATAATCACTTAATTTGTTTAGTTCATTGTACATCTATTTCATTTCATTCAATAATTGTCATAAGTGTAAAGTTATATTCTTTATTCATTGTGATTAGTTCATTTAATTGTATATTTGTTGTATAATCTCATTGACTCCATTTACCCATCTTTAGGCACTAGTCTTAATTTAGTTTGTAGGTAAAGAAGTTTGTTTGTCATTAAATTTTTGCATTGCATGGTTGATTGTCATTTAGGTTGGTCTCCCTAGCTTAAGAATTAAAATTAACTCCTAGATAACTTAATCAACTTAACATAGTTAAATAGGGTCTGACCCCCTTGGATTCCCTAGGANTTATCTTGTATATGTGTATAATCACTTAATTTGTTTAGTTCATTGTACATCTATTTCATTTCATTCAATAATTGTCGTAAGTGTAAAGTTATATTCTTTATTCATTGTGATTAGTTCATTTAATTGTATATTTGTTGTATAATCTCATTGACTCCATTTACCCATCTTTAGGCACTAGTATTAATTTAGTTTGTAGGTAAAGAAGTTTGTTTGTCATTAAATTTTTGCATTGCATGGTTGATTGTCATTTAGGTTGGTCTCCCTATCTTAAGAATTAAAATTAACTCCTAGATAACTTAATCAACTTAACATAATTAAATAGGGTCTGCCCCCCTTGGATTCCCTAGGAGTGAGCCTAGACGAAAGAAGTCCAAATCGAGGTGACAGGGGGTTTGGACTTAGGCTTGTGCCTCTAAGGACACACCAAGTGGGTTGGAGACTTCTCCATGTTAACAGGTGTGTATAAGGATGGCAACAGAAGCGACTATGTCAAACCTTGTTGTAAAATTGTTGGAGGTTTTGGTTTCATGTTACAAACCCCACTTGCAAAATTGTCTCACCCACCTGGATGTTCAGACCTTGTTCTGCCTTGTTGTGATAGTTGCAGACTTGAACTTGGGTTTTGAAATGGTTATGTGTTGACCCGACATTAGAGAGATTTGTTACATTCATAACTCCTTGGTTCATCGGTTGACTACCTACAAGAGTCTTGGTCTTTTTTGAAGGTCGTATAGTGAATACAAAATTAAAAAAAGAACATCAAGGTTTCGAACCCATCCTGTCACATAGCAATTACTGAAAGTATATACCAGCCTCGTATGTTGAAAATTGGTTGGCTTGTGTTACACTCCATTGTGCGCTTGATGTGGTCTATTTTAATTGGTGGAATGATTCTGTTGATAGTCCATCATATGAAAAGACCTCTGCAAATAATAAAAGATAAGTTGTACAGTAGGAAGAAAATGGTTATAATTGTTTTGGCTTGGCGTTGCTTGGAGTTGTTTGATTGTTAGAAGGAGAAAGGGTGACCAGCTAAGAGAATAGAGGGTCTTTAACCCAATCCATTGTACAACAATTAATTTTGGTTGATGTAAATGATTAAGTTTGATGGCATGTTCTTTTCCTCGACCTCCCTATGTCTTCTCTAAGTAATCTGAACATTGTCGTTGTTAGTTGGAGTTATGGAAAATATGTATATAAATTGTGTTGATGTTCGATCAAACATGAATGAAGAAAAGATAGAAATTAAATTGTTGAGTTTGACAGTCCTGAACTTCTGCTTTGGGTTTGATATGGAAGTTGTTGTGTCTTGAACCTTGAGATTTCCTACAGTTAAAAATGTTTTTTTTTGGCTATTAAGGGTATGCCATTTTAAAAGAGAAAATGTTTTTTTATTTAATGGAATAGTGTCCATCTCATTTCCCGTTCATTATACAACTTTTCACTCCTTACAAGCCCACCATCTTCCTAAATTCACTTTTATTCCTTGTTCTATTAGTTTGAATTGCATTTTTAAAGAAGGAAAGGAAGGGACCGGCTTTTGAAATTTGGAAAAGGAAATAGTGTTTTTATGGAAATTACACATATGTTTGCTTGAATAGTATCTGATGGTGGTCCCTGTCCTTTCCACCACTTTAAGCTCATTACAAACCCCTCACCTTCCCAATAACCCTATCATTCATTTTTCATCAGAAATTAATTATTGATTTGAGTAGTATGATGAATGGATTGATTCTATGTGCTTATGTTGAGAATGATAGAGCCAACCTTTGATTTTATTTAGGTAGGGTTGATGCATGGATTGTCAAG
>JASDQU010682449.1:192542-203903 GCA_032191745.1 Picea mariana | reverse complement strand
GATGCAGACCCTACTTCTATTGTCGCATCCACAACAATTTAACCAGAAAAAACAATAGATCTTGAATAGGTAGAGAACCTTTTCCATTCATAGATGTGGGTGAAGGGGACCCCGTTGCATTTCATTTTTGATAGAGGTAGCTAGAAGAACCTCATCCCAACTAAGGTCATCAAATAATTGGGGTTTTCGACAACACCACACCCACAACCATACAACATTGGGTGGCATCACCAAGGATGAGATATTCATGTCAACCAACAATGTCGCATGTATTATGGCATCCATCCCTTCAAGGATGAGGTAGTGTGTGATTTTTCCCCACTTGATGTATGTGATGTTGTTTTGGGCCAACCATATATGTGTAAACATGTTTTTTATGAGTCTTGGTCATGTAGTGTCATTGTTACTATGGGAGGTCAGCTCTATAGGATACCATAGGTACTTTTGATTATTGTTCTACCAAAATAGTGCCACAAGGTAATATCTCATACTGCAAAATTCATCCTCTTCATAGTTTGTTCAAAGGATGCACATAATGCCACTACAACCACTACAGACTCAACACATTCTATCTAGTAAAAGCATATTGCAGAAGAGAAAGAATATATTTTTTCTTCACCTACAATGGTTCCTAAAGAATTCCCCATCAATCCCATAGACAACAGGTTGGTGGAATATAATCAACCCCTCCAACAACAGGTTTGTGACAATCTTCCACAAACCAAGAAACGCAACTCACCAAGATTCATATTCATAAAACGCTTTCTCCTCTTCCCCAGTAACTCAACGCAATGGATACCATTGCTTCCTAAGGGGGGAGGATTGATCCAGGTGGATATTGGTGGCCACCAACCTATTCCAAATTTCAACTGTCTCATCTTGACAGTTTTCAGTTCAACACGTTTCTCTATAATGGAAACATTTCTTTGTAATTGTGGGTTCTACACTTACATGGCTATCTCGAATCCCTACACAAAATCTAGGTGGATATTGGTGGCCACCCACCTATTCCAACTGACTTATTTTGGAAATTTTCATGTCAATACATGTTTATGTACTTCTAGGGTCGTTTTGGGGATCTAAACAATTTTTTCTTGGATTTCCATAGTCAAACTATATATGGAGTCATAGTTTGACATCATAATGTGTAGTTCTCGGAAATACCTTTCCAACAGGCTATCACACACATAAAACAAAGATCGTATGCAAACGTTACGACCCTAGGAAGTTAATGTACTAACTTATCCAATGAGGCCCACATGACTTTTGGCACTTCATCTCCTATGGTTAGGTTTTTGGATATCTAGGGTTTTGAAATTCATGTTTAACATAAAAATTCATAAAGAGCCTCATTATAATTATCTTCTTGCGAATGAGTGTAGTTGTCACATCTCTCCTCAGAGATAAAGCTGCCACCATTCTAGTGAGTCTTGCACTTTGTATTTTTACAGTCTCTATACATTTATTTCATTAATAGAAATGATGTATTGTTGTATTTCTCTATTTCTGGAACTTTTTTATGTTTATTTCATTGTAATATCTCTACTTTCATTTCATTCTAAAAATAATCTGGATCAGGAGGACCACATAGGGACCCAACAAGAGGTTCTCAAACTATTGAAGGACAACTTGGGTATGGCATAAAATAGGATGAAACAACAAGCATATCAACATTGTAGTGAAAGGGAATTTGAAGTGGGGGGTTTGGGTACTTCTGAGGCTACAACCATATAAACAGATGTCCCTCAAGAAATAAAGGAAGGACACTAAATTAACACCCAAATATTATGGCCCCTATAAAGTGTTGCAAAGGATTTGAAGTATGGCTTACAAATTGGAGTTGCCTCCATCTTCACGTGTACATCTAGTCTTCCATGTTACTTGGTTAAATAAGGTAATTGGCAACAAGACCCCAGTCTAAAATATTTTATTATAGATTAATGGAGAAGGGAAAAATCATACTAGAACTAGAAACAATCCTTGAAAAAAGAATTAAGCAATTGAGAAATCGAGCAATCATGGAGTACCTTGTCAAGAAGAACCTACCAGTCGAAGAAGCAACATGGGAAGATGAGGTCTTCATGCATAAACACACGTAGTTAGTCAATTATTGAGTGCAACACTTGTTTGAATGGGAGGGGCATGTTAAGCCCTAGAAAAATCCCCATACAAAGCCCATATTATGTATACAATCCCTTATTAATCCCATTATTGAATTATTACATTTATTCTATTATATTTTTATGCAAGCTCTAAATCCCTTCATCGCACCCTTTCATTATAATTGTACCATTTGTATCCTATATATAAATCAAGGAGAGCTAGTCTTAGATCCTCTTATCTCATCTCATAATTGGATATATTGTAAAAGGAGGTTTCCCCCTCGAAGTGGACTGTAATTCGTTGAATTTTTATCATTTTTAAGGTATTGTGTCTTAACAATGCATGAGTGCATTATTTTCCTCAACTTGCATTTTATTTATCTCTAAGAGAACAACTACTTAGACTAGTTTTTTTTCATTCTACTGTGACAAAATCCCACCAATAAATTGGTGACTCAATTGGGGTAGTTGATCCATAGTGTACTTCTCTGGTTGTGTGTGTGCTTCCTCAATTTATTTTGGTATATTGGTGTCCTTAATTATTGTTTATCACATAGGTGACCTTGGAAAAAAAATTTCAATTATGAACAATTTCCCATCTTTTTTTTTTCTATTCATAGCATAGATTTTCCTTATAAATTTCTCTAGCACACTTTTTTCTTGAAATCATGCACCAACACACTTTGTGGAACATGTTTCATAATTTTCTAGGGTTTGGTTTCCATTCTAGACTTTTGCAATATGTTTGCTTGGTCCCTTTAGTCTATTTGTTGATTGGTCTTATTTTTTTAGAATTTGAATAATGAACATTGTAGGTGAAGAAAAATATCATTATTATTTAGTATTTGTTTCCATTGGAGTTTTTGTTGGAATCTTGACCTCTTTCTTTTTGAACACTTAATCCATAAGTCTCGTATCTTGTTTTGTTACTTTGGAATTACTTGAGATTAAAATAAAATTAGATAAGGGATAATCCTTTATTTTTTAGTTTTAGTACTTGTGTCTTAATTTTACTTTATGTTCATACTATTCCAAGTTATTTTTTAAGCATTTTCTATTTCATTTAAACATCCGATCGATAATTTTCTTGCTATTTTTTGAATCTTGTCCATTTATTAAATTAATTTGGTAAAGAACACAATCCTTTATTTTTTTTAGTGTTTATCAAATCTTTTTTTTTTCTAGTTTTCAATTTCATCTTTATCTTTCCTAGTCCATTTCTAGTTTGCATTAGAAAGTTTGTTTGTTAGTTTTTAAATTGAAATTTTCCTTGAATGAGTTTAGAATTTTTTTATTGATAAAAGAAAAATATTCTTAGGCTCTAGTATTTGTATTAAATATTTATTTTCTTTCTCTTGCAAATTTTATTCCATTTCCAGTTAGTTTTTAGATTAGTTTCAACATTTTATTTTAATTGTACACATCACAAGTACACACAAACCTCACCTTATATTATCTTCACGTTGGGTGTTCTCCTCCTTGAGTGCTCTCAACGTAACGTGCATCAAAGTGTCATCCCCCATTACCAATTAATTCAATTTGGGTGTTCTCCTCCTTGAGTGCTCTCAACGTAGCGTGCATCAAAGTGTCATCCCCCATTACCAATTAATTCAATTTGATGATCTTGTATTCTACCTATTCGTTGAATTCATCCACCCTCTCTAAAACCTCTCGGAGTTTCTCAAATTGTTGAGCTACATTGTCTCTCTTGATATTCCAAGCTTCGTCACTTGCATCATCCATTTCAATATTATATTGGTGAGTACTTATGGTTATTTCCAAGCTTCACCTCCACTTGTCCCATGGAATATTCCAACTTATCTATACCTTTGTGACACGATCCAAGTCACTTGGCCTTCCCAAGAGTTCTGCATAACTCATTCGCATTTTTCTAACTCCACGATGAGTTCTGCGATCATCTACAAATTCAAGTGCTCATTTCACCCTCAATAACTTTTGTCTTGGTATTCATATGGACGTGGGATGTCGACAAGTCTACGCTCAAACCACCCAAGACAAAACAACCCACCTTGTTGAACCATTGACCAAGGTCTTTGCCCAAACTGTCTCTTTGATCAAATCTTTGAAAAGTTCTGCGATGAATTCTATGATCACCCACCTTGTCCAAGTGTTTCTTTTCACAACGAACTCTGCTCTCTATCTATACAAGGTTTGTGACAAGATAAACCTTATACCACACTATCAACCAGAACCTATGTTGAAATTCTAATGCCAATTGCCTCTACGATGAACTAGTTTTCTCCAAAAAAAAATGTTGACCAAGTTTACGATGGGTTGCGAATGTTCCCACTAAAATTTCTCCATAATAAAATGTGAAACCAACTAAAATGTGCCTCAACACTACCATCCTCACTTCAATAGTGGTGAATATCCAAATCTTCTTTGTCGTCAAGATAATGGTGAATAGCTAGACAATATGTTCACCAAAATCAACTCTCATACCACCTATATTGGCCCCATATGATTCCTATCCGTATCTTGTGATTGTACACCGCATGATGGCATGAGAGATCATGATGATTCTCATCTAGATTTTTAGTATCACCAAGGATACTTCATTCAGACTATGTCTCTTCACCGAGATCATACCCATAATCCATTATAAACTACGAACAAGTCATAGTCCTAATCTAATGAAACTCACATGCATAATTAGACAGTGTTATTAAAAGCTTAACATTGAGTCACTTAAGCATACATACATGAACATGTGAAATAAAGAGAACACTTGTAGAAAAAACAAGAAACACACATAAATAGTGTGGGTGGCACAATATGTTCCTAACACTCGACTAAGTTTTATTATTGTGAAATACTTACAATATGAGAACTACTGGCTCGATTAACAACTTTGATAGAGTATCATGACTCACCTCACCTCACCAAGACACTTATACAAATACTATTCCCACTAATAATCCCTGTAGCAACCACTTTCGCAATCCCTGTGGTGCGCCCTTCCGTAGACTCACTCTCTCATCTATGTCACAAGACTTTACCAAACTAACATAGACTTTAGTTCTGCCTCATATCATACCTCAAAGATACTTTCATTTAAAATTCACTAAAATCTTTTTGTGCGTCCCACTCTTGGCTACTTGTCTTCCATGTCTTCACAACATTGAGTTATATTTTTCCATGTCTTGACATAGAATGGAATTCAAACAAGTCAAGCAAAAGGAAATGAAAGGTCCAAGAAGGAATGAATGCAAGAGACAATTACTTCTATACAATATACAAATGTAACTATCTTGAAGGAGGAGAGGCTTTTTCTTGCTTCACTTATGTAAACTTATTTAAATATTTTTAATGAGGAGAATCCATTGTTGGTCAAGCTATTGACAAAAAAAAATGTGATTTTTTAATGTTGTATGTGTATGGAACTTCTTCTATCATATGTTGTTATTAAAATTGTTGTAAGAATGTCTTTTTTAATATGTTTATTATTTTTTGATTGAGAATGCATACTTATGTCTATTTGTCTCTAGATTGTTTGTATATATCCTATGAACATGGAACTATAACTAGTTGTTTAATTATAATTTTTTTTTGATTGATAGATGATTAATTGTATTTATTCCATTGTTTATCCAGTAGCCTTTTTGTCCAAGGAAATAGTAGAGTTATCACTAGTAGTGTGTAAAAAATTCTTAGTTATTAGTTCATAGCTAATTATCTAGATTAGACTTGCACTTTGCATATAGAGTAGAACTACATTTTCATTAACATTTAGAATCTTAGGATTCAATAAACTTCAAACCAGTAATGGTTTCTAGGCCAGAATCCATATGGAGTCCTAATTTCAAATAATGCGATGTCTAATTGGGACCTCATATTGGGGAGAACCCTTGCTAATTTAACATGGCATATTTTCATGTCAAAACATTGTATTGAAGAACTAGATCATGTCATAGTTGAGATGCCGAAAGCAGTGAAGAAATCCATAGTTTATGGACTCCCTTGATGGAAATATCTATTAATATTTCATCTATTTGATACTACATGGATTCTAAAAATGTTATATATTCTATATTTCAACATACATCGAGAAAAGAGGACACCTTATCTTCAAGGAGAGATATTGTTGTTTCATGTACCAAATTTGATGAAAGACAATTGTGGTTAAATAAAGAAAATGAAACATATATTGTGATTTACTTACAAGGATTCTTAAAAAGAATTAGCTAGATCAACTGAAAAATGTCAAATGTTCAATAAGGACACATACTAGATACAAATCATCATTAAAGTATGTTTACAATTATGGACATACAAGGTTTAAAACATGTCATTTCCATAATTTTATTAAAGTATTTATATCCTTTAACCCTTACTCTTATCATTTGATATCTAAAATGTTTTGATTTATTTTCGTTAACATTATACCAATGAATTCTAGTAAAAAAATATTTAAAACATATCATTCCATTTGCACATCGAATGGATTATTCAAACAATTGAATATTTAAATATTTAATTAAGTATGTATTTATAAGACATAAAACATGTGATTTCCATAATTTTATTAAAATATTTATATCCTTTAACCCTTACTCTTATCATTTGATATCTAAAATGTTTTGATTTATTTTCGTTAACATTATACCAATGAACTCTAGTAAAAAATGTTTTAAAACATGTCATTCCATTTGCACATCGAATGGATTATTCAAACAATTGAATATTTAAATATTTAATTAAATATGTATTTATATTTATTTGTACTAAGATAAAATGATTTATCACAAGCAAGAAAATATCTAGTAATGTACACATATGGTTGACATTTTTATGTAGAAAGTGTAGAAGATAAGATACAATCCTTCATAGGTTCTTTACTTAGCAAACTTGTGACATAGCATCTGCATTTGTGGGATATTAAATAGTACTATTAATTTTACTAGATATTGACAAATGCCTCCCAAAATCCTTTTGTTAAACCCCCTCCCAATACATCTTTCTAATAAAAGAAACCCCTATTTTAACTAGATACCCTTTTTGTACCCCCAATACCTATAAACCTCTTGAGACCCCACATCCCCCCAATACTTACAATTTATTGACCTATTTTTTCACAATTAAAAAACTCCCTTTATAAATGAACGTGATAAGATATTGGTCAACAAGATGAAACCCCGTGTAATCTCTTCACTATGAAATCATAATTGATTTCAAACAAATAAATAAAATATCTCAAAACACAAGAATATTAATCAAGAAAATCTTCACTATATTGAAAAAATACAAAAAATTATTATATTGAAATACCAATAATTCAAATGTAAATGGTATGAAGCACTTTTAAAAAAACATGAATGGATAATTTGCATGGTGGTTTGTTTCTATATAATCTTCAAAATACATCCCAAAAATAAGGATCCTTATGTTCTACAATTCATTATGATAAAATAGTTCTTTGAATCATAAGGATCTTTGTGTTCTACCCATTCATTATTAGAAAATAGTTCTTTCAGTCAATCAAAATATAAATATAACCACTAAAGTTCTTTTATGAGTAATTAGGTATTAGTTTATTAAGTACATTGAATAATTGACATTTTGATCATTGGTAATGCTTTAAATGTTGTCAAATTTATGTATGTAGTTCATGGATGGCTATTTTTCCATGAAGATGTTCTAGATCGTAGATGGATATTTATCATACACATGATCTAATAATAATACATGTGTTTGATGACGTGTGAGAGACTGTGGAGAATACAAACAATAATGACCAATAAAATATAAATTGGGGTTTATGAACTAGGCTAAGAAAAAATGGACAACAAGAATGAGGTTGAAGACGATGATTGATTTGGTAATAATAATTTTAGTAATGGTGAATTTCAATACGAGAGACATGAATTTGATGATGACAATATACCCTTATCAATATGGAAGTGGACAACAAGAATGAGGTTGAAGATGATGATTGATTTGGTAATAATAATTTTAGTAATGATGAATTTCAATACGATAGACATGAATTTGATGATGACAATATACCCTTGTCAATATGGAAGTGTAAGGATATAGGTCATTCTTCAGAAAATGATAAATTAGAGGATACCATTTACCATGAGTGTGATATGGACAATCAAGAAAATTTGGAGGATGACAACTTGATGACAACAATCACCAATAATATTTAGATGACAGAGTAGGTGAAGAGATTCATCATATAGAAAATAATGAAAATATATCTAGTAACAATATAACCAATCTGAAAAAAAGATGATGACAATGCTACTTTATAGAATGGCATACAAATAATAATATTAAGTACTTCCAAGAAAATGTGAACATTGATAAGGATGCATCACATGACATAGAGATGCATAATAATGTAAATGAAGAATTTTGAATTTACGAGAATTCTAATTCATATTTTAATATAATGAGAGAATTCTCCCACCTCATGCTACCACAATGTGCAATTTTATGAAGGGAAATGTTATCTTATGTTTTGATAAAAAGAAGTTATATTATCTATTATTATTTGACACGTGATATTCTTTCTTACTATGGTTATATATTGTAATCCACGTATTTATTTCTAATTTAAACTCGATTGACTATGAGGATAAATTTTCTCATAAATTGATATTTAATACTCTTGGTACATTTTTACATTAATGGTTTTAAAAATCTAGCGGTTAAGGTAGCTATATGGTTTGATATGGTATATGTGTGATGATAACATGTTTAGTTCACACTAATTGTAGGAATTAAATTTAATATAATGACTAATTAAGCATATATTGGGGGTAGATATGTTTTTTTGATAAGTTGTACATGCATTGATGGCACTGTTGTTGAAATTTGTCATGCAATTAGCTACCTTTTACAAATTTTCATGTGGACATTATGTGAATGCATTAGTTGACACTAAAATAATTTTTCTCATGTTAATTTATTTCTTCGTATTATAGGAAATGACCACAATGATGACGATGATGATTGGTCCTCTTATCATTATGATGATAATCATAATGATGACAATGACAATGACAATAATTAATGGATTAGTGGGGTTAGAAAGACTAGTGAGTTAGGCTTATTAGGCTAAGAGGTTAATGGGTTGGGGTTATTGGTTTATTTTTGTAACACACCCATGGTGGGGTGTCAAAATTTAATTCTTCTTAAGAAATCAAATCCTCCATTCAGGGTCTCTATCCCATTCTGCTCGTCGAGAGCTTTCCATCCATGGTATCCATGCTTAAAACCGAGCTCAGAACTGACATATATACCTCTCCCAAGTTCCTTAGGTGTTCATTGGTCAGGGCCACGGGTCTTCCACATGTGTCTAACTCAATATACTTCTCCTTGAGTTCTCCAGTATCCCATAACTTCTAGCGTCCCTANATAAAGAGCGACGCTCTTCCGATCTTTGTCGCTCTTTATGCCCTCTCCCAAGTTCCTTAGGTGTTCATTGGTCAGGGCCACGGGTCTTCCACATGTGTCTAACTCAATATACTTCTCCTTGAGTTCTCCAGTATCCCATAACTTCTAGCGTCCCTAATTCTATGGTAGAAATCCATCCACCAACCAATCAAATGGCTCGAGTTGGTCCTCGACTAACTCACAGGCTAACAGGGATTTTGACGGTCGACCTTTTGATTTGAATTCCCATCCTAGCCTCTTCCCTCCAGATACAATCGGATACGACTACGGGCTATGACCAGACATCAAGACAACAAGCGCCTATTTTGGTGCTTCGGAGCTTCAGGATTTGGACGTTTTCAACCTATGACACCATAAATCTTCCGAACTACCGAATCGACAAATTTCATGTATGCTTACGGAAATCATCGGTCCCCATTTTCTTTTAATATCAATGAATTGCGCTTTCTTCGGGACTCTATGCTTCAACGAATTCCAAAGCACTCACAAATGCAAACCTCTGAAGGGAAATTCTTCTGGAGTGTCAGATCTCCTAACACCTCTCCTCTGAGATCGATGGCTCAAGTGAACTCTAACCTACGGGAGTTATTGTTCCACTTTTTTCCAAAGTGGATATCCTTTGAAGCAACAGATCACCTGCCACGTGTCCCCAAATGACAGATGCTAGAGATTCTCTTCATTACTCTGAGCTTTGGGGATTTTCTAAGAACCAAGCTTCAAGTCATCCAGAGCGACTCTTCTCCAGAGTACAGGATATGATGCCAAGTGTCTCCCGATGTCAATGGCTAGGATGGAATCCCGAAGTTCCGCTCACTTCATCGATGTCACATACCCACTACGCAAATCAAACATTTTTTCTTTTCGTTGATTTCTCAGCAATCAGAATCCCCGAAGTCCTATGGGTCTTAGCGCAGGCTAGATCTTTCCTTTCTCCACCTCCATGTGGTTGTAGTTCACGACTACAAGACGAGTCAGCATGGCATCTTTTCGCACTTCGCGACTCAGTGCTACTGGAACGTCGAGTCGCTTGACTCTGCAAACCCCGAAACTTGAAACAACAAAGCGCCAAACCCCGACGGGGCTAGCGAGGGGCAAGTTTCTCTCTTGGGGTCTTGTCTACGTGACCCTATATAGTGTCCATGCTCTTAAGCCAGCCAAGATCTTATCGGCTTTTCGCGATTCGGGGAATCGCGATACACGACTTCTACCTTTCCCCATTCAAATCCCATAAACTTTCGAGGTCTCCAAACATTCCCTCCAAAGGGAGATCGACGGTCGTAAGCCTCTCCTGATCCAATGGTATGGATCCTTTCGGGGTTTCGGTACTCAGTAGTTCGAAATGCAACGACTCCAAGACTCTTCGTCATTCAAATCTCCGAATTTCGATATGGAACGTCATGTAAGAGATCGACGAATCTTAGGGGCATGGATCCAACGGTCCATGGGATTTTGAGTATCAGGATTTTGTGACTCGCGAAGGCAAGGTTTATTGCCTTTTTGGTTCCCCAGATGCCAAAACACCGAAACATCGACCAACAGCCACGTGTCCCTTCGATGGACGGTGGCGACCCTTAACCAAGATTAACGGTCGTGGTCTTTTTGGGATGATCAAAGGTCACAATCAAATCCCAACTTTACTCAATCTTAATCACACCTCACGCCATTTCGAGGCTTCGGTGATTGGAATTTCGTGACTCACGAAGACAAGGGTTCTTTACCCTTGTGTTTCTCGGGTGCCGAAACACCAAAGCGCTTACCAGCGGCCATGTGTGTTCTATAGATGGACGGTCTAGGTACTTCCATGGACCATGGGGTCTATGGTCCCGATTCCTTC
>JASDQU010682449.1:142848-153743 GCA_032191745.1 Picea mariana | reverse complement strand
TCCATGTGTCACTTTCTGAGATTGTCATTTTTCATACAGATGATGATGCCATCCTGCCACATTGATTGTATGGAAGGACATATGCAATTATATGATTTGTCTTACTCACTTTATGGATGGTCATGTGTCAGCTTGTGGGCATGCCACCTGTCTGGCCCTATTTGACTTTTTTCTTGTTGGTCAAAATATTTAGAATGTCATAAGTTATTCATACGATCTTCGTTTGAGGTGATTCATATGTCATTGGAAATGTCTCATCAAGATCTATGAAATGAAGTAATTTTCATTAACATTTAAGACGAATAATTTTTTAGCGTTCCAGATCCTTGTGGATCACACCTCCCCACTGAAGAACTTTTCAACCTCAAAAATTATGGATTATTCAACAAATTAGTGACAATAAATATTCTTCACTCTTCCACCTTGCTAAAATTAACTTCATTTGATCTCCATCCTAGAAACAATCTCCAACTTTAATATCCGTCTTGTACTTCCATCTTGGATCTCCATCTTGGAATCTCCATCTTGGATCTTCATCTTGGATCTTATCTTCATCTTGGAACTCCATATTGAATCTCCATCTTGAATTTCCATCTTGGATCCCCATCTTGGATCAATATCTTGGAACTCCATGTTGGATATTCATATTATAACTCCATCTTGGATACATATTTGATCTCCAAAACCTCAAGCAAACCAATCTGGATTAGTTTACTTTTTTTTCTCCTCTAGAACATGGATATGACTCTGAACAACTTTAACTCTGGCTCTAGATCATGCTTCTGATTATGTCCCCTGGAAATAGCTCTAACTCTAGATCTTTCTCATGGCTATTGGCTCTAGTTCTTCACTATGGCTCTATCTCAGGCTCATGGCTATTGGATATGGTTCTTATATATGGCACTAGCTCTTTTTTTGGCTCACTAGTTCCTTCATTATAGAAGTCCACTCACTGACTGTCATCTCCACAATATCTAGATCTAAACTTTGAACTCAAAATTCATTCTCATCTCCTTCTCTCTTAGAGATAATGCATCTTGGAAATCATGAAGCCAATTCGAATGTTGGTCTATGTCTTGCCCATCTTGGAAGGGATCATTCTTGTGTTGGTCATTCCATGGGCCATATTGGCTTGATTGTTCTTATACTACATGGTGTATCTATTAGAGTCCCTCAATGAACTTCTTGCTCATTTCCTTCACTCGCTTCCCTGAAAGAAAAATCCAAACATGTTTCCACAAACATCTATACTATTTGACTTGCTTCTTTACAAGGAATACATCTTACATGAACATGGAATTTCCATAACATATTTACAATGTTTTATAGTATAAAGCATACATTTTACATGAAATTTGATTGAATATCCATCTATAGTTCTTTAACTCTTTTAATAAATATTCTACCTCATTACTTCAAAAAATGAAGATTTTTTTCTTTACCATCTCTAGGAAGACAACGATGCTCTTCCCACTCTCGATCTACATGACCAATGTCTTCAATGTTGTATTTTTCTATTCTTTCACCTTTGTACTTCAAAACAAGAATGACATTACTTAGGAAATTTGACCTACATGCAGCTCATCAACTGATAATAAGAAAAAAATGCAGTAGTTGTCTTCAATGTTGCAAAATAATGTCTTAGGAATCCCTACAAGACACCTATCACTCTCAAAATTATCCAAGATTGGCTAATAAATCCCTCTATTACAACAATGGAAAAATGATTTGGAGGCACTATATATGCATGCTAACTTTAATATTCATGTTCTATTCCAAGATGATTCCCTATAATGGAATAAGGTCTCCTTCTTTTCAAAATATCGAAAGAAGACTATCAATCATATTCTTCTTATGCCAACATTGAATCTGAATCCCATAAAGCACTAAATCAAATTATAGGTCATCCAAGCAACCTGTATAATATCGAAAACTCTAGTTCATTAATAAATAAAGTGAGGGTATTGTTGCCTCACTTGTCCAGTATCATTGATCCATTCTACGTGGATAAGGAGGACCTAGACCATAACAATACTAATGAAGACTAAAATAATATTGTTGACCAAGTTCACAATTCCCTTAAGTTGACAAACTCCACCATTCATTGTAGCATCTACTAAATATACTCCACTGATTAGTAATAAAATGAACAACAAAATTGAATATACAGGCGTGATAGACAATGAACCATCAACATATTTTCCCTTCTTAATAGGAACAACATCGACCAAAGTATATTCTTTACTTCCAACTGTAGGTTTTAAAGATGAATCGTATATACTAGCATTACCTTGCATTTTCATGTTCCTTGTAGTGACAACTGCTAATTTTTTCTACATGTGATGATCTCTCACAATGAACTCAATCCCATCCTTGACAAGATGATACTTGTTTTGTTCCCTGTATAAAATGGCATTCCTATCATACAAGTATGGACTTCTCGAAACCATAGCTCAAATGTCAAGTGGAACAATGTCTAAATCTATTGCATTAATGAAATTGCATGTGATCTAAAACTATAACTTACATTGCTAGGTTACATGTAACTGATAATTATCACAAATCCAACCCAAAGGATATGGTGTTAGATGAGGCCTAGTTTCCAATCCCAAATTCTTAACAACTTGCTCTGAAACAATATTTACTTGTGATCCACTATCAGCAAGTGTATCAATCTTATTGTTCTTTGAGATAAATTGTAAATGAAACAATTCTTTTATTTTCCTTCCATCAGGGATTACATTATCCTTTGAAGAAGAAGTATGTGAACTAGAACTAGCAAAAAAAAATATACCTGTGACGCTCATAGTTGTAACTTCAAAATCTGATCCAAGATCCTAAACTATGGGTGTGGCCTTCAATTTACCCTTGTTCTTCAACTTCTTTTGTAGCATCTCTGGATGAAACTTCCAACACATTTCCTCCTCGTGTCCTTTCTTCTTACAATGATAAAATATAGGCTTTTCTTCTTTTTTTCCCTTCGACTGCTTCTCGAAGTTATGCAGATTCTTTGACTGCTTCTCAAAGTTATGTGGCTTTCCTTTGAATTTACCACCAGTTCCCTTGGAATTCTTTCAATATTCATACATTTCTTCCACCATGACCTTCATTTGCATGAACGTAGGAAACAAAATGCCTCTTCAGTATCAAAAGTATTTGAATTAAAATAATCCTCGTCTTTTGTGAAGCCATTTATTTCTTTCAAAATTATCTCACCGAACCATTCTTAGAAAAGTACTATTCAATGATCCTTCACCAAGCTTGAATTTGGACCTCATAAGCATGCACTTGCAAATACATGTCAAACCAACTCTGCTATCACATGATCCATAAATCCTTAGAAGTGAATTATTTCTTAAGCAGACACTAAATATCCAACTAGATTTGGGAAATTAAGATCATCTTGACTACTTGCAAAATATCATGTGGAAATGATTATTTATGTAAAACTTCATTAATTGCAAAAATAATGAGTGCCAAAATAGAGATAAATAGAGACAACAAATAATAAATATCATTACAAAGTTTGATAACGAAGTTCACCCATATTGGTCTATGTGTCTGGGTCTACTTCAAAACATTGAGACCATTCTATTAATGCTCAAATATTTGATACAATTATGAATTAAAATGAAAAATTTGAAGAAACCCTTCAATTTTTCTACTCAAACACAGAAAAAAAAGTATACCATTGAATTCCTCTCGAAATGTTGAGAAGAATGAGTATAAAGTTGACTATATTCTAAACAGGTTCCCAATGACTCCCTTTTTCATGAAAAACGAGATTATGTCTCTCATACACGAAAAATGAAACTAATAATTTCATACACAACACTTTAGCATAAAACCAACATCACCATGATTATCCTCTGAGAAAATTGAGAAAAATGATTATAAAAACTCTATATTTCTTTAATGGAATGAAACACAATCCAATATAACTCACTTTGAGTTCTTGGCATGCCAAACAAGACAAATGTACAACTTATGGTAAAAAATAGCACCTCGAGCTTCGTTCCATACCTCTACACGTAATTCCATGCTCTACAAAATACAAGCGCTAGGTTTTAAATAGGACCAAATCAGTGGTTCAAAACCCACCCAATCACCCTATATGGTCGGAAGGTGGTTTTTAATCATAAATATATTATTATTGGTTGGTTAAAACAATTCGCATGTGGCACAATGGTTGGAGCTTCTAGTGTTAAGTCATTGGAATATTCCTTAAATAGTCCCATGGAGGTCATGGATTTGATTCATTTCATCTTAAGATTTTTTTGGATATGGCCATATTAGCCTTCTAAAAGGTGCCATGTGGCACCACCTCATTGGTCCACATGGCACCACCTCACTTTCCAACCAAATGCCACTTGGCGCAACCTAATTGGTTCCATACTGCATGGCCTATTGAATAGGCTGCTAACAGGGTTTCCATGTCATTCATACGTATTCCATGTCACAAGAAATTATTGGTCCAACTAGGTGCCAAATCAGCCAAATCTGGGTGATACATGGCAACCTCTTGTGTTGCCACATCAGCATATTGATGTCACCTATCCAAGTGTCACTTTATAAGATTTCCATTTTTCATATAGATGATGACATCAACCTACCTTGTCAATTGTATGGAAGGACATGTTTCATTATTTTATTTTTCCATCTCATAGTATGAATGTCCATGTGTCAACCTGCGGGATTACCACCTGTCCTACCCTATTTGATTTTTTTCCTATTGGTCAAAATATTTATAACATCATAAATTCTTCATATGGGGTTTGTTTGAGGAAATTCAAACACTACTACATATGGGTGGATTATTCCACGAAAATTTTCCACTCTTCCATTAGTTTCATCATTTTTTTAAAGAGGGCGGGGTTTTCATGGATATTGCCACGAAAGTTCATCACAATATCCACGAAAATCTTAATTTAACCTAGTCAATATTTTTGTCTCTATAGCAACGAACTTTCGTGGCAATAGCGACGAAATTTTTTCCTATCTCATTGGTCAGTGTTAACGACTAGTTAACTATTTTATCTATATATAAGTGACTTTAAGAGACTTTGTGACACAATTGCTATAGTTGCGATACTATTCTTGGCTATTGTTTGAGCTGTTTATTTTTTCCATCACCCACCGATTAAACAAATCCAATTCTTGATCTACATAGATCATATTTTGAACTTGCAAGGTTAATATGTTATTTTTTATTGATGTACTCATTTAACTTGTAATTGTTTTTTCAAATGTCTAATTTGCATTTAGCTTGTTTTTTCCTTGATAATATATTATAATATGTGTAGTACAATATTTCATGTCTTTNCATCATAACTTCTTCATATGGGGTCTGTTTGAGGAAATTCAAACAATACTACATATGGGTGGATTATTCCACGAAAATTTTCCACTCTTCCATTAGTTTCATCATTTTTTTAAAGAGGGCGGGGTTTTCATGGATATTGCCACGAAAGTTCATCAAAATATCCACGAAAATCTTAATTTAACCTAGTCAATATTTTTGTCTCTATAGCAACGAACTTTCATGGAAATAGCGACGAAAATTTTTCCTATCTCATTGGTCAGTGTTAACGACTAGTTAACTATTTTATCTATATATAAGTGACTTTAAGAGACTTTGTGACACAATTTCTATAATTGTGATACTATTCTTGGCTATTGTTTGAGCTGTTTATTTTTTCCATCACCCACCGATTAAACAAATCCAATTCTTGATCTACATAGATCAGATTTTGAACTTGCAAGGTTAGTATGTTATTTTTTATTGATGTACTCATTTAACTTGTAATTGTTTTTTCAAATGTCTAATTTGCATTTAGCTTGTTTTTTCCTTGATAATATATTATAATATGTGTAGTACAATATTTCATGTCTTTGGTTTTTGGATCTAGTTAGTATATTCTATGGAAAAGGGTATGTGGATTCCACAATATTCTAGGTTTATGGAATCCACATACGCTTTTCCCTTCAATTGTAGCTATAATCTCTCTCTCTTTTCATTGATAAAGATATGGAATTTCTCTTGAAACTCAGCCCTGATTGGTGAAATGATAGTAATTGATTTCTATATTTCCTGCTTTAGCAGGGAATAATAAGATACATAAACGCTAACCCTAAACTTATGTTAGGTATATATGTCATTATTATATAAAGAAAACATGTGTACACATATGACCTTATTATAAAGATGTTATCTATGTCATCATGATGTTGATCCTCTACACATATGATCACCTTATTATAAAGATGTTGACCTTATTATAAAGATGTAGGTCACTATAAATAAACATATCATAATCGAAAGGAGTAGCCAAAATATAAAAAATTGACAACTTAATGTTTGGTATGGTGTAGATAAGACAATTACTTGTCAAGACAAGGATTTGTCACAATGAACGAAAATGACAGGAAGCTTGCTCGGTTAAGAGCGGCATTAGAGACGAGGGGTGATGGAAAATGTTATTGCCCTTTCTATGATTGCAGAGGCTTGCAAAATAGAAGACTTTTAATAACAAAAACCCAAAGGCATTGTAGGGAGAAGGGGCATGCCGAAGGGGGTTATGAATATCGTCCCTTGGTAAGAGGATTCAATATTTAATGTATTCTCTGTAATAATAAGTATGTCATGAATTTTAGTAATATTTCTTATCGGGAATTTTATATTTTCTATACACACTAACTTTTCTATGTTTTTTTTCAACATATAGACGATGCCCCCAAAGTGTCGACCTTCAAAGAGTTATTTTCCAAGTACTAGAAGAAATACTACTTTACATGGAGATGAACTTCGAGATCAGAATATTGAAACTATTGATCAAGTTATTAATGATGATATAGATGGAGATAACGTTAGTGATTCAAATCAGGAAGATGAGATACATAGATTGATCCAAGACACATTTGCTCCAATGGATGAGGACAACCAGGATCATAGTCATGATGTTGATCCTCTACTCGAGAAGTCACGTCAACCTCTTTATGAAGGCTCAACAACAAATCTTTTACCTTCTATATTGTTGTTGGTGAACATGAAGGTTTTGAATGTTTTATCAAACACATGTCTCACACAGATACTCAGGTATTTAATTTGTTAATTATGTATGCCTGCATGTTCACAAATACATAAAAGGTTCAATTTTTTCCTATATTGCTATTGTTTTCTAATTTGTAAATTAGTATATTGGATGATATATTGATGATTAATATCGTTTACATTGACTTATTGTTTAGAATTTTGTAGATTGTTAGGTGATGTTTTATTACTGACGTCAAATATATTTCCACGCRCATATCGAGARATATCCGTGATTATGAAATAAATTGGAATGGACTATCAAGATATTGATGCATGTCCTAATGATCATATCATATACTATGGACAATATGCATTAGAAAATGAATTCCCACAATGTCAAATAAGTAGAAATCGAACCGATAAAGTGTCAATGAAGGTGTCTCACAAAGTTCTTCGTTATATTCCTATAATTCCATGTTTCCAGTGGTTGTTCAGGTGCCAAAGTATATCACAGTTTATGGATTTCCATACAAATAATATAAGTCGAGACGATGTTCTTCGAATGTCTACAGATGGTTCTGCATTTAACTACATCAAAGAAAAGTGGCCAATTTTTAAAGAAGAACCTCGTAATGTTAGACTTTTGTTGGCAGCTGATGGTGTCAATCCATTTGGAGAGATTTGTTCTACGTACTCAGTGTGGCATGTTTTTGTTATAAACAATAACCTTCCTCCTTGGATGTCAATCAAGAGAGAGCACACAATGTTGGCAATGATTGTTCCAGGTATTTAATTATCTTTTATTTTCTTTAAAGCATGACAAAATATTTCATTTCTTTATTTCGTGCATGGTAATTATTTCTTTTATATATCATGACATCTAGATAAGTATAATTAATCATGCAGTAGGTTGAACCAATCAGGATGGTACTAGGTTAAAGATATGAATGTATATATTGATCCTCTCATCGATGAGTTGTTGAATTTATGGGTTGGCGTCACTATGTATGACATCGCTAGACCAATAGGGCAAAGACGATTTCAATTCCATGGAATACTATCATGGACAATTCATGATGCTTCCGGGTTAACACATTTTTGTGGTATATTGTTACTTTATTTTTGTGATTTAATATTATATATATATATATTTTGAAAAAATCATGCATTATTTTAAATTGCAACTCTAATTTGATGCTACATTTATTCATATATCTTGTAGGTCTTCAAACAAAGGGTAAATTTGCATGCCCAGTTTGTGGTCCTAGGATAAAATATCGTCGTTCAAGGAGTTTAGGAAAGGAAGTGTTTGATGAGTATAGGCACTTTCTGCCTAAGAACCATAGTTATCAAACTACAGACAAAGCAAAGTTCAATGGTAAAGAAGAAAACGGAAAAAAAAAACATGAAGAATGACACCTCGCCTATGGAAGTTGGAATATATTAGAAATCGTCAAGGTATGCAAATTATTTATGTATGACCTATTATATAAATCTTTGGTTAATTTCATTAGTATTAATTTCATTTTGTCCCATTAATTAGTGTTAATTTCAATTTGTTTATGTTTCATGAATGTCATTTAAGGCACGAATGGGCTTCCATGAGGAATGAAAAGTTACCCGATGCAATTCAGTAGATTGCCATACTACGAGCACCTACAAATAGTTCATTTGTTTGATACAATTCATGTCGGGAAGAACATAACATAATTGTTATGGAAAATATTAGATGGAAGGACTGACAAAGAGAGAATTGGAAAGATTTGTTGTGACATCCGAGAAGCTAATCATGCCTTGCAAAGTGTTATTATTAATTCTAATGGCGATGGTCATGAACAAAATACTAGTATTCCTTGGTTATTGATGGAGCAACAGAGCAATATTGTAAAATAGGTCATTCGAAAAATTAGGTTTCCGACGGGGTTTTTGTCGAACATACAAAATATCTTACCTAAAAAAGGTGATTTTGACGGGGTTAAAACACATGACAAGCATACACTCATTAAGGTAATTAATAGGTTATAATATATTTTCTTATTGGTACGCATTTTTTGGAAACAAATAATAATTATTTGTTTTTTATTATAGTATGTTCTACCTTTATCTCTTCGAGACGACTTTGACAACAACACAAAACAAATTATTTATGTACTTGGAAAATACATGAGGTAAGTATTGTTTTATAAGGAAAATGTACTGGAAGAGAGAAATAAGGTATAAGATATAAAGAAGATATAAGGTATTGGAAGAGAGAAATTCCCCGAATAATGTGTCAAATGCAACAATATCTACCTCCAACATTTTTCAATGCACAAGAACACTACCTCATACACCAAGTTGAGGAGATTGAATTATGTGGACTAGTGCACACAAGGTTGATGTGGATGGTGGAGAGGCAATTGAAGTCACTGAAGGCTTTTTTTAGACAGAGCACGTCCGAAGGGTTCTATGGTTGAGGGATATATCGTATATCAATGCATGGTGTATATTAGTCAATATCTACCTAAATTAGTAGGAAATATGAATGTAGGGAAGGGTAAAATGAGGACTGTGAAAGGTAATTATTAGATGGTGATGTAGATTTAATATATTACACATCTATTAAATTATTCATTTATTAACAATAACTAATTAATGATATTAAATTGTTATGCTATCATATTGCTTGAGAATGGAATGATTTACATTTATACATTGCAAACAACCTTGATTGGATGGAGCATTGGACAAAATATACTGAAGAATACTTCAGTAGGTTATCATGGGAAGGGGTGAGTAATATGATTAAAACAACGCATCGTCATCGAGATCAATTTCCTTATCTTACATCAAGGGAAGTTGATTTATCCTTTGGTTTAAAAGATAAACAGAAAAGTTAAATTTGTTACCCACATTTTCCTAGTTTTTTCCCAATTTTTCAATGTATTTGGTTTGTTTTATTATTGAAATATATATTTAGTAAGTCCTATATGAGGATTACAAATTTGCAATTTATTTTTTACTTGTTGTCCATGTTGCAGTTGAAACATCACAAGGCTATGTGGTGTAATGGTCGTAAATTTCATATCAAAATGTTGGATGATAAGATGAAAACCTCAGATTGTGGGATAACTATAGTGTTTAAGGTCACCAACATTTCCTCTAGAAGTGACAAAAATCTGGAAGAAATTGAGAATAGGTACTATGGCCATTTCAAGGATATAATTGAGTGTGATTTTAATTCCTTTAAAACATTTTTGTTTGAGGTTAAATGGTACAGGCTATGGATGCATGAACGTGATCCTGAAAGAACTATTATTGAGCATGATAATGGATTTACCATGGTTAATACAAGGGCATTTGAACTAGTTACAAAGCCTTATGTTCTTCCAAGTCAATGTGAGCAAGTATTTTACTCATAGGTACCTGGTAAAGCAGGTTTGTCATACGTTTTTAGATATGATCCAAGAGGAAGACCAGTAAAGTACAATAATGTAGTTGAGGATGAAGATAATAACGAGGAAGAAGATCATGATTATGAAGATCAGGAGCAAGTGGCTCATGTAGTCGATGTGTGAGACAAAGAAGTTTAAGAGTTTGATCATCCAAATGTAGGAGATGACGATCTCATTGATGATATCAATAACTATAGTAGCGAAAATGACGTTGATGATGATGTTGATAGGAATGAGCCTTTCACCAATATCAATTCTGAACCAGATCTTGATATAGATGTTGAACTAGATAAAGAAGAAGATGACTGATATTTAATTATTTAAAAGAAGAGCTATGTGTTTATATATTTTATATTATCTTTATATGTTTTTATTTTGTATAATATAGTATATGATACATGTTCTTTATAACTTCAAATTAGGTAATA
>JASDQU010682449.1:94284-106721 GCA_032191745.1 Picea mariana | reverse complement strand
TAAAAACAACTCTTCATGCAAAAACGTGAATACATAATTCTAGTCTCCTACCCATACGGATTTCCTCCCTTTCTCTTGCTTGCTTGTCTTGCAATCTTTTCCAAGCTGATTGTGCTCAACCCCCATGCTCTCAATAACTATGGGAAGTGACTTTCACACCAACCCTTTTACATGAATTCAATGATTGAGCTCTAGAACACTCAACAACTAATGGAAGGTTCATGGTAAGGATAATTTAGAGAAAAAATAAGAAATGAGTTTTGGTTTAATAGATATTGGTGACTCCCCGCCTTGGATCCCTGCCCTCTCTTGTTGATACTTAGCCCCCAAATTTCCAATCATTTCCATCTGCAGTTGAAAATACATTTTATTCATTATATTCAATTTACATCATTTACATATTACATTGCTTTGGCTCTTGACCATATGCTATATTTATAATATGCATCACTTGGATCTTCGCCCATATATGACATCTACAATATATATCGCTAGTTTGGGGTTTGAAAGCAAGGATGTTACATGCATAGTGAAATTGGGCGTTGGAAAATTTCCGAAATACCATGACATGAAAGAATCTGTCACCTTTGTGACACTTAAGGGTCGAAGATGAAAAACACTTTCTTCATGTGTATACCCAAATTAGATCTGAATTTCAAACCATTTGTCACAATACCAACCTTCCTAACCTTGGAACATTTCTCCTAATGCATTTCTAACACTTAAATAAAATTTTAAAGAAGTTAAAGTAATCTCTTACCTTTCTTAAGGCCCTATAGACTAATCTTAATTTCAATGAAAGTTAACCATCATCATCATCATTATAATAATTGATTATAACTTTCTTTTAAAAATTTTAAACTTAAGTTTTTAAAAATAAATTATTGTATTTATATTTTTAAAATTTTTTAATGATATTTTAAAATTTATTTCTTTAAAAAAGTGATTTTGTTAAATAAAAAATAAAGTTTACAATTTTATAAAAGAAGTGAATGATTTTACTAATTAATGTGAAATAATATTCAACTTTGGTTAACAATCCATAAAAATAAAAATAAAATTATTTTATATTTATTTAATTAAAAAATATTATATTCAATTAAAAACCATAAATTATTGAATCCTACTAATTAAATTGAAAAAACCATAAATGATTAAGTCCTACTAATTAAATTTAAAATATGAAACAATATTCAAGTTTCACTCTACAATGGATAAAAATAAATCCTATAATGATAAATCCTACAATAATATAATACACGTTTAAAAACTTATAAATAGTTAAATCTTAATTTTTACAAAGCATTACCATTATTATGATCAACTTTTTTCAAAGTTTATTTTAGGATATCATATAAGGACACGGACTTCACTTAAAATATTATCACCTAATATGCATACCATTGCCTTTTATAAATTGGCACATTGCTTTGAACTCTCACTTGATATAAGGAACCCTTGGACAATGCACAATTAGAAGAGAATGTTAAGAACACCCTGCAAATTGGTATTGATATTAGAAGATTGGTTTGTGAGGGTATCTAATTATTATTGAAGTGTTTTTGGGATATTAATAGACTTAAATTATGATTATTATTGTTTTTTTGGTAGGAATTGAACTCTCGATGATATGTCGTGGATAAATGTTCAAATGTTTTGAGCCACATATCATTATTTCTATTTAAGTGGAATAGCTTTATTAATATTAAAAAATAAAAAAATGTCATTTATATATTTTTTTAAATTATAATGAAAAGCAATTAATTTTATAAAATATAAATTTTCATTTAATTTAAAAAACAAAATTAAATTAAAAAAATATAATCATTATATTTATAAAAAATATAGTCATTATATATTAATTAATATATCATTATATTTATGAAAAATATAATCATTATATTTATGAGAAATATATTCATTATATATTATTTGTCAAAACTCACTACTATCATGTTAACTATATGAGAACATTTTAGAAAGTGATGAGAATATTTTCAATATGCTCATCATTTATTATTTTTTATATTTTTTTTATCTAAATAAATATTTAATTAGCATTTGTTATTATATAATTTATAAAAAATATAGTTATTATATATTATTTGTCAAGAGTCACTATTATCATGTTAAGTATGGTTTATGTTAAGTATATGTGAGCATTTTAGAAAGTAATGAAACTATTTTCAATATGCTCATCATTTATTATTTTTTATATTTTTTGCTCAAATAAATATTCAATTAGCATTTTTCATATATGTACACATCTTTTATATATTGTACATAACAACAACTTTAAACAATTTTCAAGGTAATTTCAAACAATTTTTAAGATATTTTGTTGATATTTTCAAAGTCAAAAGAGGGAGAAAGTTTTAAGATTTAATTCATTTGGAATTAAAAAAATATTAGGTCAACAAAATACAAAATACTAAGTGTGATTATTTTTATATGTTATGTGATCAAAGATGCATTATTTTGGTTAAGTATATTGTTGTCCACAAAGAGTGTTTATTTCATGAAAGATATTAAAAAACACACTTGTATGATACCTTTTGCAATGGGAAGTTCATTAAAAATGAAATCTTTGAAGTAGAGGAGGAAAGTATAATTTTTTTCTATAGTACAGATCATTCTGTAGACATATTCATTGAAATCTAGGAGGAGAGATGGAAAAATATGTGAGATTTCGTTTAATATGGGAATCCCTCACTAGATGAAACTATAGAAGGAATAGTTGAAAATAAGAACAAGTACAAATATGTCTAACATATATATTGCATACTGCACATTCATTAAGGCACCATGAAAGAAAGAAGAAAATGGTTTAATGAGTTTTTTTTTAAAACATAAACAACATCATTGAGTTCAATTGAAAAAAGAGGGGAAAGGTTATTAAGTCATGAATTCATCTAGTATGGAGAGCTCAATACTGAATGGATTTGTTGTAGTAACTAAAATAGATTGAAGGGTAGTTTTGTCACAAACATAAATTCATGTTATAATCATAATCGTCAATCCCATTATGAACATAATCATTGACGCATAGGAAAGACAAAAAAAGGGTTGAGCGTGATTTCGTCTATTACAAGGATCATGTTCAAGACAAATTCATCGAAATCAGTAGGGATGGAAAATTGGCTAAGTGAGTTTTTGTCTAATATTGAAATCCTTCACTGGATGAAACTATTAAGAAATAGTTAGAAAATAAGAACAAGTATGAGTTTGTCTAGCAAACATATTACATACTACTCAAATTCATTGCAGTCACCATAAAAGAAAGAAGAAAATGGTTAAGTGGGATCTCATCTAAAACACAAACTATGTTATAAACAAAATCATAGAGTTCATTTGAGAAAATAGGGCAAAGGCTTAAAGTGATGGGACCTTCATATCTAGCCATTTGCTCATGTTTTTGAGATACTTTTGAACTTTTGAACCCTTTGCTTCTTAATTATTCATCTTTTTGCCTATCTAACCATTCATAGAAACTCGTTGAGCTTAAATTGGCAATTTTCTTCATTTGATTGTGTTGATGAATGGTTATGAAGGATTAACATTAATTACTTGAGTTAAAGCCTAGGGATGCTAATTGTTTGTTGTAGAATGAGGATAGTCTTCTTTTTGTTGCTATTGCTAAAATCACGATATCAAAGGATCCTTGTGACAGTTGGAATCACTATATAAACTAACATTTTTGAACTCAAGTGGAATGATTGAATCAAAAGTTGTATTTGTACAACATATCTTGATGTGGAATTACTCTCCCTCCTTCTAGCGAATCTTCCCCATTTTGAGTACATGTTTAGGATAGGGGGCATAAACATGAGCTTTAAAAGCCATATTTTGAATTGTCATTGTTCTTCATGCACAATTGTGATGGTTCAAATTTATGTTTCAAGTTAGTTGATATTTGATTTGTACAAGTAGTCAAGTAGTCAAGGGTTTCCTTGGATTTTGGAACCCCCAAGGATTGGAAGCATAGTCTATAAATGTAATGATTTTGAAACTCATGGGTTCATTGTTGTTCATATATCATTTACTCGTACTAGTAGTTTTGATAAATCTTTGTACTTGTGTTTATTTTGTATTGATTTTAGAAATTACAGTGAAGCTTCAGAGTAAGGGCTCACTCTTGAAGCATAAACCGGATGTCCTCTTCTCCCTTAGCATATAAATGTTTTAGTTGAATTTGGTGTGCTATGGACATCTTTCATCATTTTTAAAGTTTTATGTTTTGCATATCAGTTCTACTGAATATAATGTTTAGTTTGTTCTTCATTTTAATGGTGTGCTAATCAATTTCATTTTCTTGTGATATTTTCTTTCTTTTTTGCAAGGCATTTATTCCCATAGAAATTATGTTAGTAATTCATTAGCATTTCATTTCGCTTAAAAAAATTGACGTCATAGGTCACAAGGGTATGCTATAGTTTTACCCTGGTTTACTCATTTTGTAAGAATGCATGCTCATTGTTAGAATAAGGTTCTTCATTTAAACTATATAAGGATTTCACAAAGTCTAAAGGAGTACCCATTACTCTTAGACTACCTTAACTAGTGAATTTATTCTTTATTAAGAATTTGTATTTGGCTAGCATTTGTATCAATGAATTAAGGTATACCATTCCCAATCAATGATTTATTGTGGTTGTATAGATAGTACATAACATTTTGAGAATATTACACACCCAATTCGATAAGATAAAATGCGTCCTTCACATTTTGTAGCATTAAGTAGCATTCTAATACCTAAGAACCATCACTTTTTGGCATTGTTGTCAGGGAAATGCCAAAACCATAGTAGTATTAATCTTGATGGGATTAGGATATGCACTAGTAGAGACCTGCAAGGTTGGAAAATTGATGTTTTAACCTTGTCCCTATCATTGTCTAGCGTTTCTTTTTGAGGTTTTTAGTTTAAAATGCATGCATGAATTAACATGATGATAAATTAGGTCCATTTCTTCCAAATAATAAACATAATGGTGCAAAACAAAGCATAGATTAGCTCATAAGTGGCCCATCAAATTCCATTTGTGATCCAATAAAACTTAGATGAGGAACTCAATGTGGAGCAAGAAGAGCTTGTTGAATTAAAGGTTGCTGTAGAAACTATAACAAATATTGCTACAAAAATATTTTTGTAGGGTAAACCCAAATATTGCTACAATTTTTGTAGGGTAAACCTCGAGAAGTGTAATACCCGAGCTTGATCCCCAAGTCTTAATATTTATGTGTACATATGATCTATAGGATGGTGAGCTAGTATGATATTGGGTCAGAGAGCCTGCATGATTTTTGTTGGAGAGCCTGTAATGATCAAAATATAGAGAGCCTAGTAATGTAATTTGTACATATACTTTAGTTAATAAAAACATATCGCAGTTGCAAACCAAGCAAACAAAAAGTATGGGGGGCTAGGACTCTAGGAGATGGAAAGTTGAGTGGGCTAAGCCAAATATATATTAAAATATTCCTATCCTAAGTCATAATCTCATGATATATCCTATATCATGATGGGAGGATGGATGGGATTGCGGAAACCCTAGGCTCTCGACGCAATCTGTGGTAGGGTTTACTGTGGCTAGGTGTGGGTTTCTCTTCAGGAAATAGAAGTTAGAGAAACGACGTATCAGGGGGAAAAACATCACGCATAAGTTATGGAGGAATACAAATATCTAATGGAATATTTGCCTGAAGAAAATAAAGTGTGTTAAGAACATAGGAGAAGAAAAAATAATACTAGGGGTCGATACTTCAGAGCCATGAGTTTTGGACATGGCGGATACAACACTGGTAGGTGTAGCTCAGGGACACCATTTCAATATCAAATTATTAAAGGAATGGGTCGACCGTTCTTGGACTCGATAACTTGGGAAGGCTCCTTTTGTACAAACCCTAAACCAGGGTTGGCTCTGCTTAAAATTCAAGATGGAAAAGGAGGAAGAATGGGTTCTTAGAAGGACATAGAGCATTGATTCTACCCCAATCATTCTCAAAAAATGGTCTCCTCTCTTTGATGCCAATTGAGAACGAATGTATGTTTCTATAATTTGGGTAAGGCTTCCATGGTTTCCTATGGAGTTCTGGACCAGGAAAAGTATCTCGGAGTTGGGGAATTTTTTGGGGACCTTTTTGGATGCATATATGTATTTTAAGGAATCTAGAGAGATGGAAGTCGATAGGATATTTGTATCCTTGGACATTTGGGAGGGATTGATTGAAGAGATGGAACTAATCTCCAGAGAAAAATACCTCAAACAAAAACTCGACTATGAAGGAGTTCCTTTCCGCTGTAGAAGATGCCATCAATATGGGCATATCACAAAACATTGATATGCCCATATTGATATGCCCATCAATATGGGCATATCAATATGGACTAGCTATGGGATTGAATAAACAACAGTGAAATTACTAAATATGTGGGGATTCGAGTATGGCCTTGATACTGTTATAAATATGCTAGACTTGGGAATTCTGTTTACAAAAATAAATATATATGGGCTCTGCTAAGAGCATGTTCGATTTTGGGAAAGTCTAATGAGAAAATCCTTTCTCTCCTCAGACACCTTTATAATGGGGGGAGATTAAAATTTATCGCTGGGATGAACTGAAGCCTGGGGGCCCCGAGAATTATCATACCCTTTATCATACTTCTTCCAAAATTTGCTAGATGGTAAAGGTCTCTCAGATGTTTCTCATGTTTGTCTCAGTCTTACTTGGAGGAATAAATGGGTAGGTGAATAAAGGATTGTAAAGAGACTAGATCATTTTTTGGTCTCAGACAAACTATTGGATGGAAACCTGTAGTTGAGGCAATGGGTTGGAGTTGGGGGGGAAATCATATCACTATCCCATCCTTTTGGAAGTGGCAAAAGGAAGGCGAAAACCAATCAACCCTTTCAAATTCGATCCAAAATGGCTAAAGGAGGAAATCTTTATCGAGCTGGTAAAAGAGAAATGGGTTCAATATGATCAAAACTCAGGGGAGGATGCTACAATCCATTTTTTTTCCAATTTAAAGAAGGTAAATCATGCCACAGTAGGATGGGAAAATCTGAAACGAATGTGATATGCCCATGAATTAATGGACACCGAGGAAGCTTTAAAATCCATTAATGATAATCTCCATAGCTTTACTTGTTTCTTATTAGAGGAAGTCAGTTCTCACTAATCTCTAGCCCTCTGTCCCTATTTAGGTTGTTGGGGTTGCCTTATAATCTCCTTGCTAACTTCGCCTAACTCAAATAAAACATTTTCTTTAAACTTCAACAAATCTTCCTCTTCATCCACACAAACTTCTTCCATATATTCTTCTTTATTTTCAAGAGAGATTTCAACATCATCACACTTATAATTATTGCAATCAAAAGATTTTGGAGAGTCTTTATCTTCATTGTCCTTGATGGAGTTGTCTTGATATACCTTATCTAGCTTTCTTTGACATAATCTGAGAGTCCATTTAAAATGGTCTTGAGTTCCATTGCATTGTTCTTCTTTTCTTCCTTTTGCGATGAAAATTTTGAATGATTCTTTGAGGGAACCAAGCCACAAACAACTGTGTTCCAAACACCTATTCTTTTTGTCTTCAAATACCCTTTCATTTCTATTGTACATGCTGAATAATCCATCTCATCAAAGAGGGGAAATTCATGTTCATCCATTTATGTGTCCATGGATCTCCTTCAAGATTGTAAGGCTTATAGTGAAGGCCTGATCTGATACCAATTGTTGGACAAACCGACCACACTGAGAGGGGGGGTGAATCAGATTGGCGATATTTTTACACTTCTTACAAAACTTTAGTTAGCAATCACTTCAATCATCATTATTCATTGCTTCCATTCACAACTAGTTGTTTGCATGTAAACATATCTCAACATTAAACCATCACCATGAAGAACACAAAGCACACCATATATATATATATATATATATATAAGATTTTGTATTATGTGTTATAGGAGACTACAATCTTAGGGGTTTATCAACACCAACTGAAAAGAGCACCAACTCTCAATGCAAGACCCATCCTGCAGATCTCAACACCAACTGAGAAGAGGAATCCAATGCTCAAGTACAAGATCCAGCTTGTAGACAGAAAACAATCCGCCAATAGGTACGTGACTTGTTTATTCTATAGCCCACGTATGTACGTGACTTGCCTATACTACAACACACATATGTATGCATCCTTCTCTCTATCATCTTGCGTACACCTTCATAAAACTGGGGTTTCTGAAACTTCACAACTTTCGCCCTTCAGACCCTTACTGCCTCTGTCACTGTCACTGCAACCCACCTGTCATTGCCCAATATGTACCATCACCAAACACAAACAGATCTATACCATCCAATAATCTATGCATGTTCCTCATGCATACACCATCACACAACATAAAAATCACGCAACCACATCAGAATAGAACCCCTCAACCAAACAAATACCATATTCATACATCAATAAAACCATACAAGGAATGCCTCACGCATTCACCATACCATGAGAAAATAAGAACATCAACACACGATATAACCATACCATAACCTCTGTAGCAGATTTGAACCTGTAGAATATTGTACTGGAAACTGACTTTAGACTTCAAGAACCTAGCACCAACATCTACTCAATATTTTCTTGGCCTTTTCAAATATACACGCCTTGGCCTTCTTTAGCCCGAGTATGTATGCACCTTGACCCACTGCATCTTGCGTACATCTTAAAAAAACTAGGGTTTTCTGAACCTCTGAAACTTTCACCATCAAACCTCAGACTTATGGAACTTATGATACGTCCATGAGTACCTGCAATGAATATTTCAAAAAACAAAATTTTTTAATATGCTCAAGAGATTCACACACATAAGAGACCCTTGCTCTCTTATTTATACTTCTCCAAGTGGCTTCCTCTAGAGGTTATCCTCTAACCAACTTCCTTCTTTTAGGGCTAACCCACTTCTAACCACTTGTCCACTTACAACCACTTTTCCTCAAATATTAAACTCTCCACTTCTAGTTGCAACTAATTTATTTTTAATTGTTTTCTTGTTGTAACCACTTAACCCATGACTAATCACTTTGACTGGTCAAGTTTTTCTAGGAGCTTCTAGAATAATTTGACTTCCTTGACCTTCTAGGGGCTTCTATACAACACATGAGGATTCTCCAACTTCACATGGCCATAACTCTCTAACCGTGAGGAGTTATGTGATGTTCCACATATCTCCGGAAATGGAATGAAAAACACTATCCATCTAGAACAATGTCACTAACAAATTCACTGATATTCATTACATTATTCCTCAAACAAACCTGGGTTCCCTAACCACACATCTAGGTTGACTCAACCACTTAACCATTTGGACTCTACAAAGCGTCTTCCCATGAGGGATTTTACCATAAGGGGACGACTTTGGAGTTCATACATTTGGTACATGACATCAATGATACAAATTCTTCCTATCAACTGACACACCATTATGACACCACTTGACATCAATGAAAAAATAGTACAACATGATCCCTAAAGGTTCAATGATTCATTTTTTAAAAGCTAATAGATTCTGGGTGACTGACACAAGATGAAGACAACCTAAATCTTTCTAAGCAGTTGAGGATAATATACTAACGAAAGCACCTTTGTCGACAATAGTACGAGGAATGAAACTACCACAAACCTGAACAATGATTTGGAAAGGTACGTAGGAAGGAAGGAGAGGTCCAATTATCCCATGCCAATTGAAAAGAATGACCTCACTACTTGGAGGGGGTTCAACACTAGGAGCATAAATTCCCCCTTGTACGATAGAATCAATATTAATAAGAAAATATGAGCGGTATCTACTTCACTCTTTAATGGGAGAGAGGCATCGACCGATGATGGACTTGGATCGACCACTTGGTGGGTGTCACTCTCTAACAGGAGAGCGGGATCGACTGATGATGGACTTGGAATGACCACTTGGACTTCACTCTTCAAGGGAAGAGTAATATCGATCGATTATGGAGTTGAATAAACCTCTTGAACTTCACTCTTCAAGGGAAGAGTGGGATCAACCAATGATGGACTTAGAATGACCACTTTGACTTCACTCTTCAAGGGAAGAGTGGGATGAATCGACGAGGAAACCGGATCGACCACTTTAGCAACCAATGGTAGGTTGGGAGAGAGATTACGATAAGCAGTTGGAAGCTATGGTTGAGAAATAGTCATGTCTTCCAACAATTTCTAGGCTTCATCCATACGAGAGAAAAGGTGAGTTAGGTGACTTCCTTTGCATAACCTACAAGGAAATCTAACTCTACTTTTCTTTTCTCCAACCTTACTTTCATTAGTTGATGGGTTTTCATTGGCATGATTCCTAGAGGTAGATGACACGGGCTGATAAGAAATCGAGGACCACGCTCCTAATACCTTGGGAATGCTATGGAAATCATGTAGAAGGTGGTCACCCTTACAAATCCTGGAAGGGTATTTTGTCTTGCGAGTTGTGGGGGTAGACTTCTCAAACGTCTCAACTCTCCCAACAATAGCTAGTTTTTTTCTTCCCCCTTGTTGATTTTTCTTTTTCTTGTTCTTATTTTTATTCATCTTCTTCTTAACCTCCTCGTTAGTAGCAACAAGGCTTTCACTAGGTGAGGAAGAAGAAAAAGAAGAAGACACAACAGGTGAAGAAGGAAAAGGGTCAACATGAGGTTGACATTATTTGGATGGAGGGTTCACATTCGACACACTAGGCACATTGAGAAAAACTAGAGTGGAAAACAACCATACAGGTAAACCTATATTGAATCTAGGTAAAGTCAAATTAAAAATATATGGCGGGCCAACATTTCTAGAAGAAGGAAAAATAAAAGGTTCCTTGAGAAAAGGTGTCCCTTGGTTGATAGATCCCAAAATTGATGCCATAGACACAGACTCAATCCTAAGGTCAACTAAGGAAACCAAATAACACATGCTAACAAAACTTGGAAGAAAAAAGGCAAACAAACCTTCCCATAGTGAAACCACGGGTTGGTGATGAAATCCAACATCGCATAATCAATATAGAAAGGGGATGAGTTAGAGTGGGAGGAATAGTTATGTTGGTGACCTGCTTAATGGACTTACACTCTGGTGCAAGTTCCCACACGACAGAACCGTGGGTATACCCTCCAAGGAGATTGAGTGAGTTTGACCAACGTCTGTCCCAAGTACAGTGAAGACTTTCCCCTTCACCGTCACCTCGTGCAAGATCCCTGAAGACAATGTTCACTAAGGATACCACTTACAACACTAGAGCCTGGGGAAACAATTGACAGTCAAGTTGTACACGCAAGGGTAGGGATTTTTAAGGTCCAAAATCCCCTTGAGAAGGCCCACATAGGGTTTTATTCCTAAGTGATCCCCAAGTTCTTTTTGACACCATTTGTAATACATGTGAACCAAACCACCAATACTAACAAAGTGAGGTTAGTTACTTTGCTAGTCTCAATGTAACCTCGTGATTGACCCTTGTGTGAGAAGGGATTCCCAGGAAAATGATGTGGCAAATGGATTTCTCTCCCTAACTCAATTTGATATGTTTTTTTTATAGCTTTGGAGAGTTATCCTGACCACCTATTCCAAATCTATACACTTAAGATAATGTAGGTTTGCAGATCTCTAAAGAAAATTTTCTAGATAGATTTTATTTAGCGCTTAATTTTAAGGTTGTTTGTTATTCAAGGATATGGAAGTGAAAATGACGATATTTCAACTCGACTCTTTAAACCATGAAAGAAGAAAACAAAATGCAAGAATTTCAATTTCGATGAAAGCTAACTATGGAAAGGAGAAGAGTCTCTTTCCATTCCCAAATGTATAAACCCAAATACAAACTACAAATATGCACCACCCAAAAACTTTGAATGCAATGCTTGTACTTTCCTTCTTTTTCGAATTTAATGAGCACCTTGAAAGAACAACAATTTTCTCTTTCTTACTAATCAATAATGACAAGATTCAAATATTTGACACAAATCCCCAAGCAAAAGAAATAAAGAAAGCAAGCAATCAATTCAAAGAAATAGAATAATGAAAATGTTAATGTTTATGCCATTATTATAGTTCTTTGCATTTCAATAGATAAGAGCATCATAAGAACAATATCAATGAGAAATATACATTCACAAGAGACACAACATTTATCCCGGGAAACCCTCTAGGGGAAGAAAACCCAGCAAAAACTTCCTTATCATAAATAGCTTATACAATGTTCAAGAGATAACTCAAACCGATATAGATAGTCCTCTCCAAGAGATGTGCCACTCTTCTCCCTCTCTCCAACTGGTAATTGCAGCTTGCCTCATAAGAGAATGAGAAAGTGAGTTGTGTGTTTGAAGTGAGGCGCTAGCCTCTTATTTATACAAGATTGACACGTGTGAAAGGTCACAACTGGCAAGGCCGACCT
>JASDQU010682449.1:67774-94116 GCA_032191745.1 Picea mariana | reverse complement strand
ATTCACAAGAGACACAACATTTATCCTGGGAAACCCTCTAGGGGAAGAAAACCCAGCAAAATCTTCCTTATCATAAATAGCTTATACAATGTTCAAGAGATAACTCAAACCAATATAGATAGTCCTCTCCAAGAGATGTGCCACTCTTCTCCCTCTCTCCAACTGGTAATTGCAGCTTGCCTCATAAGAGAATGAGCAAGTGAGTTGTGTGTTTGAAGTGAAGTGCTAGCCTCTTATTTATACAAGACTGGCATGTGTGAAAGGTCACAACTGGCAGGGCCAACCTCTGAGCTCTCACTATGGGTGGGTAAACCCACCTTTAATTAATTCTAGGTCTTCCATAATAACTGTTGGGGCCGACTTCTTATTTTTCCCTTTATAATTGTCCGATGACCAATCCACAAAAGGGGATTTGGTCCTTATACAATTACCGACATGATTAATCCACAATGGGGATTAATCCAATAACAACAACAATAATAATGACATGATTAATCCACAATGGGGATTTAATCCAATAATAATAAGAATGCTCTTCACAGTTACATTATTTCAACAGAAAAGACCCTTTATCCAAAAAGATTGAATCCCACTTGTTCAATCGAGAGGTCAACATGTGAAATAAAGGGAAATCATCTTTTTAAGACCTCAAATTCCAAATAGAAAAAATTAATGGCAAATGCAAAGTTGCAAAAGATTCCAGGAATACTCTTGACGAAGAGTTTGTCAAAAAAGACAAAACAAGAAACTCAACAAAGCAACTTGTGAAAATATCCAAATCAAAGAAGACAAGAGATAATCAAATGAAAATAGGCAACAAAAAGAGGTTAAAATAATGATAAAAAAAATCATTTAAATCAAATAAAAGCCTTACCAAACATATAAGACCGTGAGGCAAAAATCAGAGCGAAAAAAACCCAAAAAACATAGCCAAAAAAGGCTTAAAACTGCCCTTGGAAGGAGAAGGACGCCTGATCCAGGAGGATTTGAAATGCTCAAAAATTAAAGTTCTCCAATGCTCATGAAATGTACACCATCGCGAAGTGCTCATCGTGATCGTTCTGGTGGCGTAAACGGATTGAAAATCCGAGTCCGTATGCGAAAGTTATCGCATTCTGAAGCTTTTCCCAAATAGGGAAAAAGTCAATAGTCAAAGGTGACGTGGAAGCTCCTGAAGATGACACGTGGCGGAATAGGTAGAACATGTGGCAGTGGTAGAGGTAAACATGTGGCAGTAGCAGATTAGGCAGTCGAGTTGGCATGTGATTGTGCGAGTGAGTTGGCTGGATGGTCCAACCAGACAATGCCACATGGCCCAATCCAGTGGTGCCACGTGGCACCCTAGATTAGATCAAATAGGCCACAGGTTCAAAATTGGTTTCATTCCTCCTCTTGAATCGAAACTGAGACCTCATCCAACACAAATTACAATGAAGCTCCTGAAGATGACACGTGGTAGAGGTAAACATGTGGCAGTACAGACAGACTGGGCAGTCGAGTTGGCTGGACGGTCCAACCAGACAGTGCCACATGGACCAATCCAGTGGTGCCATGTGGCACCCTAGATTAGATCAAATAGGCCACGGGTTCAAATTGGTTTCATCCAACACAACTTACAACTAAGCTCCTGAAGATGACACGTGGTAGTAGCAGATTGGGCAGTCGAGTTGACTGGATGGTCCAACCAGACAGTGCCACATGGCCCAATCTAGTGGTGCCACGTGGCACCCTGGATTAGATCAAATAGGCCACAGGTTCAAAATTGGTTTCATTCCTCCTCCGCAGGAATCGAAAACGAGACCTCATCCAACACAATAATTTACAACTAAAGCACCAACCAATCGTGCTACACACAACACTTGTTATATAGTTGGCATACACTTGTTTTAAAAAAGAGGATATGTTGAAGATTTAGCGCCTAAATCCCCGTGCCTACCATCTAATACAAGATTCGATATGATGTTTATATCCACTGGAGTTATGGGATGTTTAAATTCCATTTGGCATTAATGTTGGTTAAACAAATAATTCAAACCAAAAAAAAGAAGGCACAAATATATGGGTATTGTAATATGCCATATATGCAATGGAAACCAACTATTATTTTATGCCATAAAGTTAAACAAACAAATACATATCACATTAAAAACAAGGGTTGCATGACAACTCAATCCTTGCAGAGTTAGTTGGGAAATACATATTGAACAATAAAACTTAATATAAATAAATACACAAGTAATGAATAATTTTTATCAAAAGAAATAATTGAGAGTTGTTTGTTATTCAAAATGTATAATGAATAAAGATATAATTGAGGGTTGTTTGTTATTCAAAATATAATGTATAATGAATGGAACTATAATATTCATAAATATAATATAAATACAAAGGAATATACATCTTAATTTTATCTATAAATATAACAAATTCTATCTATATAAATTAAAATAATTACGCCGAAAGGCGTATACCTATTGACAATGGGCAGAATTAATCACCTTTTAATCATAAATTTCAATCTTACGGTTCACAATTGAAGATGCTGGCATATTCTTAGTCGTCCTCTCTAATCAATGGATGAGATTTTAATAAATTAACTTCCGCTCATTTATAAAGATGTCCATTTATGTGATTACTTTTTTACATTTACTAAATCAGATTAAAAAATTACTTGGTGACCACCAAATTGCCACGTTCAGTGATTAAGAGATAATCTATTAAGCTGGCCACAATTTACTAAATTATTGTTACTGGGCAGATACGTATGGCCACGTGGGTGTTGGATACCAATTAAAATTTTTTACACGCTTTCATTTTTTTTACCAATGCGGATGTTTACGGCCGCGTGGATGTTGATTACTAATTAATCATAATTCGGTTCGGAGAAACGATTCGGTTCGGAAGAATGATTCTTGCATGCCAAAGACTTGACAAAGGAACGAGTTCCTGCGCGTTTATTTTACTGCGCGGAGAAGGAGTTTCCTGCACGTTTATTTTCCTGCGCGGAGAAGAGTTCCTGCGCTTTTATTTTCCTGTGCGGAGAACGAGTTCCTGCGCGTTTATTTTGTAAATTAAAACGTTTATTTTGTAAATGAAATAGACCAAAAAAATTAGGTTTTGTTTTGTGAATGAAATAGGATAAAAAGAATTAGGGTTTGTTTTGTAAATAAAATAAGCAATAAAAAAATAAGTTAGGATTTGTTTACAAATAAAATATGCCTTTCGGCGTTGATCAACCACAATTATGTGGCTGTGCTAGTAAATAACTTATTTATTTTTTACTCTTTTATTACGCTGAAAGGCGTATACCTATTGACAATGGGCAGAATTAATCACCTTTTAATCATAAATTTCAATCTTATGGTTCGCAATTGAAGATGCTGGCATATTCTTAGTCATCCTCTCTAATCAATGGATGAGATTTTAATAAATTAACTTCCGCTCATTTATAAAGACGTCCGTTTATGTGATTACTTTTTTACATTTACTAAATCAGATTAAAAAATTACTTGCTGACCACCAGATTGCCACGTTCAGTGATTAAGAGATAATCTATTAAGCTGGCCACAATTTACTAAATTATTGTTACTAGGCGAATACGTATGGCCGCGTGGGTGTTGGATACCAATTAAAAAGTTTTACGCGCAGTCATTTTTTTTACCAGTGCGGATGTTTACGGCCGCGTGGATGTTGATTACTAAATAATCATAATTAGGTTCGGAGAAACGATTCGGTTCGGAAGAATGATTCTTGCATGCCAAAGACTTGACAAAGGAACGAGTTCCTGCACGTTTATTTTACTGCGCGGAGAAGGAGTTTCCTGGGCGTTTATTTTCCTGCGCGGAGAAGAGTTCCTGCGCGTTTATTTTCCTGCGAGGAGAACGAGTTCCTACGCGTTTATTTTCCTACGCGTTTATTTTCCTAAGCGTTTATTTTGTAAATTAAAACGTTTATTTTGTAAATGAAATAGACTAAAAAAACTAGGTTTTGTTTTGTGAATGAAATAGGATAAAAACAATTAGGGTTTGTTTTGTAAATAAAATAAGCAATAAAAAAATAAGTTAGGATTTATTTACAAATAAAATATGCCTTTCGGCCTTGATCAGCCACAATTATGTTGCTGTGCTAGTAAATAACTTATTTATTTTTTACTCTTTTATCACCTTTTTAATAAACTTTCATATTAAAATTGATAAAAAAAATCATCCCAACATTAATATAATCATCTTCAACTTCATTTAAAGTGTGCACCAAATAGAACATGATTTCCAATTGACAATCACTCATCCAGATGTTTTGACAAATTACTAATGTTAATGAATGAAAGCATTAAAGTGATTGAAGACATTGATGGATGATTGGCTGAGTCTGGTTGTGTACACAAAAGACAAACATGAATGCATCTCAACGCTTGCTCCTCATCCCACGTTTCAAGTATTGTTCGATCAATTATATGCACAATATTTCCCCGTTTGTATAATCTCCACGCCTGTGTAATCACAACTGATCGTCATTTTGATATTTAATATTCTTCCTAAGATCGCCCTTAATTTATTTTTATGGCGATGAAGAGTACATAGGTCAGTCAATAGGTAAGAAATTCATATCAAAATATGATCAACAGGACAATACAGTCCTGTGTGTTTTGTATGTGTTGAGATTCTGGTACCTGGTATTATGATTCGTAATGCAATCCACGACCTACCGTTTAGTTAGTGCTGCCTGCCTTTACTAAACAATTCAATCAGCTAGGAATACCTTCTAGGGTACGACACTATCGTCAAAGTTATAATAGTCGTTGGAGAATTCGTTGGAGTAGGAGGTCAAGATGCCAAATAATCCACTCTTTCATTCGCAGAAGCATATGAGTTCCAATCCGACTTTGTAGAATCAATTCTTTCATCCGTGGAAGCATACGAATTTCAATCCGATATCCCTACCGAAGCAGAAGTCACAACCCACTTCCCAGTGATGGGGCACTTCCCGATGCCGGGATCCGGCCGAAACTATGGTGGTTATAGTGTCAAGAGAGAAACACCAATTATTGTGGTGCAATAACTGAAAAAATCTAGGGCTGGACGGTTTATAGATTAACTAAATAACATGGCCTAAACATTGTAGATATGCTCAGTTGGAAATCAAATGAGAACGGTATCAGAGTGTCTCACCCATCTTAAAAGCAGCTGCATTTCAAGTTCTTTATCCTTGTAATAAGTTCTAGGAGAAGAACGCCAAAGCTATAGACATCAACTTTTATAGATAATTGCCCTTGCATAGCATACTCTGGTGCCATATACCCGTTGCATATCGAAATTACAAGGTCAAAGATTATATCGTGAGATAAATTTTAGAAATTGAGTAATGGTAATGTGAAAGCTATTTGCAAAGGAAACTGAATTCCTGGATCCTAGAAAATTAAAACATAACCAAGAAGGTAAATCCCCAAAAGAAAAATTGTCATAAAGTAAATTACTGTTAATCCTCTTGAATCAACAACATAGACTAAAACATATGCATCCCTAATTGTTCATAGCTTTTGTCAGTGTGTGAGAGTGATGGTTGTTTGAAATATTACTGAGTTCCAACAACTTTTGTGTTGACGTGACTCTCATCTTCAGGAAAAAGTCTTGCCAAGATGAAATCTGCTATCTTAGGATTCAGATTTTCGCCCAACAAAATATTGCTTGCTTTAATATCCCGATGAATAATCCGCAGTTGAGAATCCTCGTGCAGATAGAGAAGCCCATGGGCTACTCCCACTATGATGTAGCGTTTATGCCAATCAATCTGGTTGCGTTTGTTTGGATCTGTACCAATGGATGCAATACATTAACTAATTAACATGACCGAACTAAATATATCGAAACATTGATACTTTTTCACCATACAAAATAAAATGGAAGTAACTCACTGAATAGGATTCGATGGAGGCTCTTATTCGGTAAGTACTCATAAACAAGAAATATTTTCGATCCCTCTACGCAACAGCCTAGTAGGTTTACGAGATTTCGATGTTGAAGTTTAACTTCATTTAGAAATTATTTCTTTCCTTGCAGAGATGTTAAGGACAACTTCTTCATAGCTATTTCTTTTCCATCTTCAGTAATTCCCTGAAAGATTCAGACAAAAATATATAGATGAAGGTATTGTCAAGGGTCCGGTGAGAGCAGCGCGCGGATTACTATAATTTAAGATTCTATAAACTAGTAGAATCTTTCTTAGTCATTGTTACCTTGTATACAATGCCAAATCCACTTTCTCCAAGCTTATTATTATCATGAAAAGTTTCCGTAGCAACTATCAATGCTTCCATGGTAAACACAATTTGCAGATCCTGACTGATTACTGTGTCTTCCTCGACCTTCCCGTGACCTATACAACGAAAATACACAGCTACATCAGAAAAACATAGGGGCAAAATTGAATGTGTCTGGCTCTTGCAATCATTTCGTAGATTTCTTGTAGAGAATATATGTGAAAACCGTGTTCAAAAAATAAACTTTCACAATATTCTAACAGAGCAAATAAGTCTATTGTATTGTAACTGTGATCATCCATCATATGATATTTTGACAACGAAATAAAAGATATTCATTCTATGTCAGTAGCATAAGGACTCTATGTGTGTACGCTTTTTATGCAACTCTGTACTAAATCTAAAAGTGTATTCAATATGGGCACGGACACATTCCTATCTAAATCTGGGTTTAATCACTATTGCTAAATGGATGTTGATGAAAGTGCAATTATGGATGCAGATTGTTTTGTGGTGATCGGGATTGCTCCTGCACCCATGCATGTTGAATCCCAAACCATAAAAATGACCTAACAACACCATAAAAATGACCTTACAACACCATTAGATTTGAAATGATTTTGCTTGCGGAAGATCCCAGAATGCCAACCCAAACCTCCTTCACTTCACATACAGGTTATGTTGATGTTGACATTTGGTCTCACCTCCACAAAAACGTGTATGGAAGCTGCCACCTTGAACTGCCCCTAAAGTGTTGGCAGGCCAACAAAATCCTTTTAATAATAGCCAGACGTGAGCAAGTTGCAACTGAGCCCAACCATTTCAGAAGCAAAGCGAAGGGAAATTGAATGGAGGAAGATCCAACGCTAACTCCAAGGCAGCCGACAATTAGCAACCGATCGAATAGTTGACAGATGTGTGACAGGTGTCCGTAGTGTAACCAGCGAGCAAGCTGGTGGTAGATTCTCACAGACAGTAGGCACTACTTGGAATGCTATGATAATGGATGGAAAGGCGTGTAAGATTAGCAAAGTTATGAGGGAATGTAGACAAACAACATGCTCCCTCAACCTTCCCTCTCTTTCTTGTAAAACTTTCAAATCCATTATTTGTGTAATCAATTTTATGTTAATGTTTATGCTATTATTATAGTTCTTTGCATTTCAATAGATAACAATAATATAAGAACAAGATCACTGAGAAATACACATTCACAAGAGGCACAACATTTATCCTGGGAAATCCTTTAGGGGAAGAAAACCCAGCAAAAAATTCCTTATCATAAATTGCCAATACAATGTCAAGAGATAACTCAAACCAATACAGAAAGTCCTCTCCAAAAGATGCGCCACTCTTCTCCCTCTCTCCAACTAGTAAGTCACAACTTGCTTCTTAGAAATGAGCAACTGTGTTGTGTGTCAAAGTGAGGCGCTGGCCTCTCTATATATACAAGTATGGCACGTGTGAAGTGTCTCTTCACTGGCAGGGCCGACTTCTCAATCTGGGTAGGTAAACCCACCTTTATTATATTTCCAGGTCTTAATAATAACTGCTGGGGCCGACTTCTTATTCTGCCTATTATAATTGTCTATTGACCAATCCGCAAAAGGGAATTTGGTCCTAATACAATAACCGACATGATAAATCCATAATGGGGATTGATCCTATGAATAATATAACAATAATAATAAGAATACTCTTTGTAATTACATTATTTCAACATTTTATTCATTGAATGACGTGAAGCCTGCAATAACACATCAAAGATATCAACCAATTAAATTTTAGAAAAATATATTTTTTTATTATTAAAAAAAATACATATATTGATTTCTTATGTTATACATTGGATATAGCACACAAATTTAAAATCAACAATAAACTAATACAAAGTCAAAGAGAAACTCATTGCTATAGTCCTAAGCCTTTGGCAGGGACTAAAAAAACGAATATGATATATATCCATTTTCTATTATTTGAATATTTTATCCTCATTTAAAGTTTAAAGTGGGACAAGTTTATTAAAGTGGGTTAAATCTATATTTTTGGATTATTATTATCCAAAGTCCATTTAAAGGTGGATAAGCCTATTTGGGTGGATATTGTAATATTTTTGGGGATTATGGATCATATTTTTTTGGCTAAACAAATATTTTAAATCTCATCAAAGTTGGATCTTAAACTAATTTAGTTATGAGCCTTTTGCTATTTAAGCAAGGGTATTTTTCCAATGTAAGGGGATTTTTGGGGTAAAGGTTATGGAGTCTCTTTGAGAGCAGAGTAGATTTGTTGATGGAAATCATGTATGCAGCAAATTAGAGAGCTTTTGCAACAAATTGCAAGCTTCTTATTGATGTAATGAGCATTTGGAGAGAGAAATAAAGCGGTCACCACTTGAAGCGGGACCCGAAGACGTAACCGTCATTGGGTGAACTTTGTTAACAATCATGTCTATTTCTCTCTTGTTTATCTATGTTGTTATTCTCCTTATTCTGCAATTTATATTCTTCTTTAAATTCCACACTTCATAAGTGTTATTCCGCAACAATTTGTAAACTCTATGTGTTTCACATTCTTATCAATCCGGTGCATAAAGTACATAAACTTAATTTGCAAAGTTTGTCAGTAAAACCTCTCATTTCATATCAAGTTATTGGTATGAGAGCTTTTGGTTTTGAAGGTTTGACAAGAATTGCAAGCATTGGATGCTCACAAGAGCCAAACTCAAGCGAGGAGAAAGCCAATTTGCGGCTTTTAATCTAGATATTCAAAGGAGACCTTGTAAACAAGACATGTCTTCACCGAGAAAGCTAGGTCCTTATGCATCCGAGGACAATTTCTTTGAGACATTTCAATTGACAAAATCCATGGTAGAGGAGCTTTACCATGAAAGAGGACAACGAAGAATTTTAAAGGTTGAAGAAGGTGAATCTTCAATAAGAGCATAAGGAGGATTTGAAGTTGGTGGACCTTCAGAACCTTCTTCCCCTTCATCCTCATCATCTACAAGTGAAGCAAGTGTACATTCTTCCAAGGATAAGCAACCTAAAAAAAATCAACATTCTTCTGATATGCCTTTGTTAAAGCTTGATGTAAAATTTAAATTACCCACTTATGATGGTGAATTAAATGCAGAAAAGATAGATAGTTGGGTTAGATTGCTTGAAGTCTATTGTAGGATACAAATGATTGTTTATGATGAAACAATGATCCAACTGGCTAGTCTCAAATTGGGAAGCACAACTCTTATATGGTGGGAAAGCAAAACTAAATATGATCTCAGGAAAAGTGGTAAAACAATCTCTTCCTGGAATGATTTTGTTACTGCATTGAAGAAACAATTTTATCCATTAGAATAAATGCAATAGGAAATGATGAATTGACAAAGTTTAAGGCAAGCTAAAGGTCAAAGTGTAAAAGAGTATACTCAAGCATTTCATAAGAAAGAATTAATATTGGGTATTCCTTTATATACACAAGATACACTTCTAAAATATATTGGTGGTCTACATTCTTATCTCAAGCATACTATTCTTATGTTAAATCCTTATAACTTTGATGAAGTATGTATACAAGCCATTCACATTGAATCAGGTAAAAATAATGTTAGTGACAATGTTCTACAAATGCCTTACAAGGAAAGTATTCAGGGAAAATAAAGAGAAAGAGAAGAAGAAAACCACAATGAAAAATGAGAAGCCTACTTGCAACCATTGCAAGAAGGAAGACCATGATGAAGATCATTGTTGGATCTTACATCCTGAGTTGAAGCCAAAGAATGTGAATCAAGGGAGAAAGAAGACCACAACTGCAACAGTTCAAGTGGATCTGGGATCAGACTTCGATGATGAGACTAAAATTGTAGCTATGGGAATCCAAGGTATAACTTATGTTGCAAGTACTAGCTCTTCTAATTCAGATGTTCTAAATGATGAGTGTAAAAGGAGTGAAATTTTCCACATAAAGGTCATAACAAATAATGTTAAAGTTGATACTCTTTTAGATAGTGGATCACAAGCCAATCTAATTAGTGAAGAGGTTGCAAATAATTTGGGACTTGAAACTAAGCCACATCCTAGACCATATCCATTGGGAGGGATATGTGGTGATAATAATTTTCAAGTAACCAAGCAATGCAAAATTAAGTTTGCAATCACTTCTAAGTATGTTGATGAAGTAGAGTTTGATATAGTTCCACTGGACATATGTGGAGTTGTCCTAGGAAGCCCATACCTTTATGATAGAAAATCCATATTCTACAGGGAGGAAAATAAATATTGTTTCAAGAAAGACGAGAAATAGTACATTGTTCGTGATCATCACATGAAAACTGACAGATCTTTTGCAACTACAAGGCAGTTAAAAAGAATGGTAAATGCAAGAAAGAGTTTAGAAAGAAAGTGATGCTAAACATGAAGTGGTTAAGTATGTTTCTAACAATCATGAAGTGTCATAAGAAGTACAACATGAGGTTCAAATGCATACTTTGGTTATTGTTCCTATTTAGAAGAGGAAGGATGTTTTTTCATTCTCATTCGCATATTCAATATTGTTGTTTAGTTTGCTACTATTCAATGGCGTATGGCTGTTAGCTGTGGCAAATACTGTAGATGATTGTGCAATATATGGGATGATTACTTTGAAAAACAATGCTATCTCAGTTTTGATGTTTGTTGTGGTCAATTAGGTGATTATTGTCCAAGTAGAAATGATGGATGATACATGACAAGTGGGGAGACAATACCCTCACTTCTTACCTGAGTAAAACTAGACTTTTGGTTGTCCAAAAGCTTCCAGTGGGGAGGCTTGATCCATGAGGATCTGAAATGCTCAAAAATCAAAGTTCTCCAATTCTCATTAAATCTACACCATAGCGAAGTGCTCATTGTAATCTTTCAGGTGGTGTAAACAAATCGAAAATCCAAGTCCGTATGCGAAAGTTATTGCAGTCTAAAGCTTTTCCCAAACAGGGAAAAAGTCAACAGTGAAAGATGATGTCACAGCTCTTGAAGATGACATGTGGCAGCATAAGCAGAACATGTGGCAGTGGCAGAGGTAGACATGTGGCAGTAGCAGACTGGGCAGTCGATTGGGCAGGTGACTTTGCGAGTGAGTTGGCTGAATGGTCCAACCAGACAATGCCACGTGGCCCAATCCAGTGGTGCCACATGGCACCTTGGATTAGATCAAATAAACCACAGATTCAAAATTGGTTTCATTCCTCCTCCAAAGGAATCAAAACTGAGACCTCATCCAACACAACAACTTACAACTAGAGCGCCAACCAACCATGCTACACACAACAATTGTTATTTAGTTGGCATACTCTTGTTTTAAAAAACAAGATATGTTGAAGGTTTAGCGCCTAAATCCCCATGCCTACCAACTACTCCAAGATTCGATATGATGTTTATATCCACGGGAGTTATGGGATGTTTAAATGCCATTTGGAATTAATGTTTGTTAAACAAATAAATCAAACTGAAAAAAAGAAGGCACGGATATATGGGTATTGTAAGATGCCATATATGGCATGGAAACCAACTATTATTTTATGCCATAAAGTTAAACAAACAAATGCATATCACATTAAAAAAAGAGGGATATGACATATATCCATTTGCTATTATTCGAATATTTTATCCTCGACAAGTTTATTAAAGTGGGTTAAATCCATATTTTTGGATTATTATTATTCGAAAGTCTATTTAAAGGTGAATAAGCCTATTTGGGTGGATATTGTAATATGTTTGGGGATTATGGACCATATTTTATGGAGAAACAAATATTTTCAATCTCATCAAAGTTGGATCTTAAACCAACTTAGTTATGACCCTTTTGCTATTTAAGTAAGGGTATTTTTCCAATGTAAGGGGATTTTTGGGGAAAAGGCTATGGAGTCTCTTTGAGAGAAGAGTAGATTTGTTGATGGAAATCATGTATGCAGCAAATTAGAGAGTTTTTGCAACAAATTGCAAGATTCTTATTGATGTAATGAGAATTTGGAGAGAGCAATAAAGCGGTCACCACTAGAAGCAGGACCCAGAGACGTATCCATCATTGGGTGAACTCCATTAACAATCATGTCTATTTATCTCCTTTTTCTCTCTGTCATTATTCTCCTTATTCTGCAATTTATATTCTTATTTAAATTCCACACTTCATAAGTGTTATTCTACAACAATTTGTAAAGTCTATGTGTTTCACATTCTTATCGATCTGGTGCATAAAGTACATAAACTTAATTTGCAAAGTTTGTCAGTAAAACCTCTCATTTTCAGATCAACGCCCCCTCCACAATGCTGGAAAAGTGTCCGAGGGGTACGAAAACCCCCTAATAGACTAGAGAGGAGCATCTAGGACACTTTATAATGGTTGAAAAGGGTGCGTTCCTCAGGACAAAGAGGCTCTGATGAAATTATGTGTGTTAAAACTTGGAAAAAACTTCAAATAAACTCTTCAGAATTCAAAGAATATACTAGACATGAGTGTCAAGAAGAACAAAAGATTCTAAAGAGAGAGAGAACAAATCGCAAAGAGAGTGGATTCATAGGATAAAAATCAAGAAGAACTAACTGTTCCTCCCGAATATGGTCGCCAAAAACTGTGGTGGAAGAATTCCCCCTCTGCGGATAGGTGGAACCCCCCTCAACTGGGTTTCTTTCAGTTGAGACAGTTCTAACAAATGGTACCTAACATTTCCATCATTACATGTTCTATTTTATTATATGAGAGTCTAAGAGAGAGAAAGCGAAAAACATTTTCACCTTATTCCTGATGTTTGTCCTTGTTGCTCCAACGATTGAGCTCCAATCCAAATCTCCTTTGTGAACATGATCTGTGAAAACAAAACAAGTTTTCTCCTACTACTATCTAATGTCAGATAATAAATACTCTACTTATGAAATATTGAACACACACAACATACACGACAAGAAATGAACAACATCGTTTAGGGAAATAGGTCAAGTTTCATTGATTATGAAGCATGAAGATACAACCATATAGATGTTGTTGCTCCTTCAAGCCTCATCTTCATCCCTTGAATGCATATCCATGAATATTTTCTATCAAGATTGAATATTTCTCTATTTCTATTCTCCTTGGAAAGTTTCTCTTAAGATCAACAGTTTGATGCTTAGTCTGGTCCCCCCTTTTCACCATGAATGGCCCTAGTTATATAGGATTAGGGAGGCTTAACCAACAGGGTAAATAGAGAGTATGGTTGAGGATTAGGTTATTGAGGTTGATATTTGTTTTATCCACATGGTTATGGACCTCTCCCAACATAAGGTGGAAGGTGGTCGAACCATATCTTAGGTGAAACAACCTAAACAAACCAAATCCTTCTCAAAACAACTCCCCTAAATATGTGGAAACCTCCCTAACTTCAAGGACACTCCCCCAGAGTGAGAGACATTATTTCCTAGATGCTCCCGTTGAAATGGAAAAGGAATAGGGATGCTCCCCCAGAGTGGGGAGGGGGGTGTCATTGGTCAAGCAAGGCTAGAGAGACAAGGATAAAAGTGGGTTTTTGACCTCCAAATGATGGCTTTGGTCCTCAAACTTCACTAGGGATCATGACATGTGATTTTTACATGGTGTCAAGGTCGAAATACTTAGAAAATCATGATATTTATGCCATGACACTTAGTGGAATACCCCATTGTAGTTTCGACACTTACATAGTGAGATGTAACAATTGCAACACGTAGCGAAGTGAGATGCAACACTTGCGATGCTTAACACGGTGGAATGCAACACTTGCAACACTTTACAATGTGGAATGAAACACTTGCGACACTTAGATAGGTGTGAAAAAATGGTGTATAACAACATAGTTTAGGGAAATAGGCCAAGTTTCATTGATTATGAATCATGAAGATACATCCTTATAGATGTTGCTACTCCTTGAAGCCTCCTCTTCAACCCTTGAATGCACATCCATGAATCTTTTCTCCCAAGAATGAATATTATTCTCTCTTGTTATTCTCCTTGCAAAGTTTCTCTTAAGATTAGCAGTTTGATGCTTGGTCTGGTCACCCATTTTCACCATGAATGGCCTTGGTTATATAGGATTACAGAGACTTAACCAACGTGGTAAATATATAGTATGGTTGAGGATTAGGTGCTTGAGGTTGATATTTGTTTTATCCACATGGTTATGGAACTCTCCCAACATAGGGTGGAAGGTGGTCGAACCATATCTTAGGTGAAACAACCAAAATCCTCCTTGAAACAACTCCCCTAAATATGTAGAAACCTCCCTAACTGCAAGGAAGCTCCCCCATAATGAGAGATAGGGAATCCTGGATGCTCCCCTTGAACTGGAAAAGGAAGAGGGATTATCCCCCAGAGTGGGGAGGGGGGCGTCCTTGATCAAACAAGTCTTGAAATACAAGGAGAAAAGTGGGTTTTCAACCTCCAAATGATGACTTTTCTCCTCAAACTTCACTAGGGATCATGACATGTCATTTTTACATGGTATAAAGGTCGTAATACTTATAAAATCATGATATTTAGGCCATGACGCTTAGTGGAAAACCCCATTTCCATTGTGACACCTATAGAGCAAGATGTCATAATTGTGACACTTAGCAAAGTGAGATGAAACACTTGCGAAGGTTAACAAGGTGGAATGCGACACTTGTGATACTTAGCTAGGTGTGACAAAATGGTGTATAACAATGTCCCTTCCTAGTTGTTGGTAAACCTCCCACAAAATCCATGGATATACTTTCCAAAGGTTGAGTGGGTATATGTAAGGGATGGTATAGACCTTGCTTCTTGTTACTGGGATTGTTGGTACAACAATGCATACATCCTCTTGTTGATATTTTACCACTTCAACCCATAACCTGATAGTTATCTCAAAATAAAATCACTTATCTACTAAAAGAACAACTAAGTAATCAACTAAACATGCAAGGAAAGCATAAACTAGGGAACCAAAATATCACACAAAAGACACCAATATTTTCGGGTATAAACCCCTAGAAAATCCATGGAGGGAAAACCTGTTCCAGGATGCTTTTATTAAGTTTAAATCAGGGTTCCTGTAATAGGGAAAATGGATCACTAAGAGAATATACACTGCAAACAAATCTTGCAATGCCTGTGTTGCTGCACGAACCTGTACTGGTATGATTTTTGATGTGTATGCGCTTTTCCTTCAACAAACTAGTGTACAAACATGATTGTCTCCATTGAGACCCACGTACATGTACGAAAAATCCGTATGGAAACTTCCTTATGGAATTGCACTTTCCTCTGGCTTCTATCAACTGAAATCCACTTGCGAATTCCCCTATTCTCTCTTCTCCTTGATCTATATGAACTCTTCATGAAATTCTTTCTCCACCTATCCAATATCTTGAATCACAGTCCTTTGTGATCCAACCTTCTCTGCATCAACACTTGGATGAAATATCTTCACCCAACCAATGATATATACTCACTCTCGGCTAAGAAAAAGTACTTTTTTGCTTCTACACTCCTCAAACTAGAAAAATTTCTTCTTTTCTACGTTCAACCTTGATCTCTCATCAAGGTATCTGATCTCAACATCTCACCAAATATCCCGAACTTGGAATCTCATCGAAGGTCCCCACCTTGGTCTCTCACCAAGGGTCTCTTTATCTTGGCATCTCGTCAAATATATGACCTTGATGTCTCATCAAAGTACCTGACCTTGATATATCATCAAAGGTCCTCACCTTGGTCTCTCACCAAGGGTCTCTTGATCTTGGCATCTCACCAAAGATCCTCTCAAAAGTGTCTTCTCCTTTACTCTATACTTTCTTTTATAATCATTAGTTACAATATAAACCTAATCTCCAAAGTGATTGACGATTGAGATTACTTCTCACACCCACTTAAGATTTACATGCTAATTACTTTTAACACTTTCCTTAAATAACTCAATTCGCTAATAAAATCACTTTTACTTTAATTAATTCCTCTAACTAAATTAATCTCAAGGATAGAAGAATTTCGACAACTTCCACATGCTAGACACATGGAAATGTGGAAGTACTTGTCTGATGCTACCACTAACATCAACACTTCTAATATATTATGCTACATCTTCTTGTATTTTGGGCCAATACACATACCTCTGTAGTTAAGTACCAAATACCTGAATATAGAAACACCACAATAGATCCAAGAACAATATAGAAGAAATCACACTTTATTATTATCAAACTCTTAGTGTAGGGTAAAAACACACAATTGATCATTTTGAGGAAGTGATCCACTCATGTTCAATTGCCTCTTCAAGGGGGAAACCTTCTAATGAGCTACCACTCCAAATACAATACTTCTCAACTCTCCCATTACATTGTTTACACCCCTTTTTATAGTGCTACCTACTAACTAAGAACATTCTAAAGGAGGAACCTTTTAGAAGAAGAACCTTCTAGTAATACCTTTTACATTTATTATGTTCACACTAGGAATTATTTACTAATAGTGGCCTTCATACATAACAATACCTATCTACTATTATTCCCCTTGGGTACCTCCCTAGGTACCCCATATTATTCCCCTAGCTACACCACAATAGATCTAAGAACAATATAGAAGAATACTTCTTTATTATTATCAAACCCTTAGGGCAGGGAAACACCATACAAGTGATCATTTTGAGGAATGTATACACTCCTATTCACTTTCCTCTTCAAGGGGGAAACCTCCTAATGAGTTACCGCTCCAAATACAATACTTCTCAACTCTCTCATTACATTGTTTACACCCCTTTATATAGTGCTACCTACCACCTCAGGACATTTTAAAGGAGGAACCTTCTAGAAGAAGAACGTTCTAGCAAGCCCTCTAACATTTATTATGTTCACACTAGGCATTATTTACTAATAGGGGCCTTCATACATATCAATATGTATCTACTATTATTCCCATTGGGTACCTCCCTAGGTACCCCATATTATTCCCCTAGCTACACTACATTCCATCCCTCGTATGAAAGCTTTGTTCTAAATGCTTGTTATGAGGGAGTAAAACCAAATACCAAGGTCCCATGGATAAGTGTGGACCATAATGAATAAGTAGGCTGGAGAATTAGTGTCCCATGTAGAAGTGCTAGCCACCATGTTCAAGTAGTTGAACCGCCACTGTAAACTTGGGTCCCACATCCAACTTCTCATGTCAAATCCACGCTAAAGATATTGAAACTCAATAGCCAACTGAAAATGATGCTCCCAATATTGACACTAGTCATTTGGATTCAAATATGTAGAGCTGGCGAAAAAATCATCCACTACTAATAGAGAATAAAATACTAAAAAATATGATTCAGAAAAGGCTCTTGACTGCTCTCCATGATGTGCTCTACATAAAGTGGAGTAGAGTCATCAAATATAAGATTAAAGTGGTTGTAATCCCACAAATGAAAACTATCCATATATCAATCATCACAATCATCCTTGTAATCATACCAAACATATATTTCTTGAGTATATTCTTCTGTGATGTAATTGTACATGGTATCCATAATATATCTCTCCCGCCTTAAGAGATAAGAGTAACAATAATTACAATCACACTCAAGATCATACCGGGAAGATATTTCTCAATCATATTCTTCCATGACACAAGGGTATGTGGTCCGAAAAACACATCCATCCTTAAATTTAGCAATTGTGTTTTGCATATTGTGGAAAACGTTGAATATTTTGATCCTATCTTCATGCTTCGGGCCCATGAGAGTTTGAGAGTGAAATGTTTCAAAAGTTGTAGAACCTCACATATGCATTGGAAGCACCAAATACAATATACCAAAAGAAATATTTGAAAATACTTAATCCAATGGCAATAATTTGGTAGAAATTTGAGCACCCTGTCAAATGTTATGAGCTCTGTAGTCCTGTTGCCATCACAAAAAACCCTAAAAATTGATTACTTAAATCAGGGTTATCTTCACGTTCAAAGCTCTGATTTGGATGATTTTTTTAAATAGGACAAATTTTCAAGAGGAACTCAAATGTGTAATTTTTTTTGGAAAAATTAGCACCAATTGCTACAGAAATCAACAAAATCACATGGTTGTTCGTAGAAAAACCCTAAAATTTTGCTGATTTTAAAATGTTGATATTTTCACTTCTCGGACTCCATTTCAGACAATTATTATTTTTTTATTTTATTTTTTATTTTATTTTTTATTTTTTTTCTGAGAGAAAATCAGATCTACAACCTGTTTTTAAAATTTTTTCACAAAAATCTACAACAATTTTCCGGAGTGTCGCGACCCTTTTTTTTCCTTTCTGAAAAAAAATCTACAAAATAGAAAAAAAATTCCCTTTTTTCATGGTTGAAGAAAGTGCTCCGATACCACTTATTAAGCTCCAAATATTTGAATACTAAAATCACCCACAAACAATATATCCAAGAACAATATGGAAAATCTCCTTTATTATTATCAAACCCTTAGGGTAGGGAAACACCATAGAAATTATCCTTTTGAGGAAGGGATCCACTCCCATTCACTTACCTCTTCAAGGGGGAAACCTCCTAATGAGATACCACTCCAAATACAATACTTCTCAACTCTCCCATTACATTGTTTATACCCCTTTATATAGTGCTACCTACCACCTAAGAACATTCTAGAGGAGGAACCTTCTAGAAGTAGAACCTTCTATTAATCCCTCTTACATTTATTATGTTCACTAGACCTTATTTACTAATAGTGGCTTTCATATATAACAATACCTTTATACTATTATTCCTCCTGGGTACCTCCCTAGGTACCTCATATTATTCCCATAGCTACACTACATCTGTAAGTTGGAAACTTTCTTCCCAACACCAAAATGTCCTACAACCTTGGAGGTGTGAGCCTCTATGATGAGTTGCAATCGTTTAGGTTTAGGGACACAAAAATTGTTGAGATTGTTGTTACAAATCAAAATTACTCACTTCAATGATGACCTATTTTCGTCATTACATGTGTTGCAAGTGTCTCTTTTTAGCCATAAGTGTCGCAGACATCATACAATCATCTTGCTTATGTCGTGTCTCGAACGACATCACAAGGAACACTTGAAGACACCCTCAAAGAATGGTTTAAGAAGGAGAAATCATCTGATGAAGAGTAAAAATATTTTACCATGGAAAAAACCACTCAAAAGTCATTTTTGAAGGCCAACGCTCCCCTACCCACTGTCAGGGAGTGCCAACGCTCCCTACCCTTCTTTAGGGAGTGTTCCAGCACTCTGTGCACCCTTTTGGGGGAGTGCTAGGATTTTTTAAGGAAATTTTGGACAGTGCTCCCCTACCCACTATTAGGGAGTGCCAGCGCTCCCTACCCTTCTTTGGGGGAGAGTTGCAACACTCTGTGTCCCATTTTGAGGGAGCACTGGGCTGTTTGAGGAAATCTTGGGCCGTTGAGGAAAATTACGGAAAGATCCCCCTCATCTCTCGAGTTGGTTGGATTCGAATTTGAGGTCAAGGCTGGATCTTAGGGAAGATCCATAATTGATGGAGAAGGATCCTCAACCTATCCCAAGAATATCTAAAGTGGTTGGGTCTCTCCAAGCTTATATAAGAAGGCCTTCTCATGGTGAAAGACATGGAGAGATTGAGAGATACCTAACTTGTGATCTCATGAGAAGTGGTATTAGGAGACATTGAAGGCATCAAACTTATGATCTCATAAGGGAGATTATCAGTCAGGCATAGTCATTTTGATTGTGGATTATTTGAGCAAGGGGTTGGACAAGGATATTTGGAAGAGGCTGCTGCAACTTCATCAAAGGTATGTAAGTATTGCTATCTAGTTCTCATTAATACATGTGCTTGGCTTGTTTCTTTCAAGGTTGTGTATGCCTACATGAACTTGTCTTCAATAGATAGATCTAGTTTTGGATTAATCATGGTATAATATGAAGTTGTTTTGTCTTTGTTGTTATTGGATTGCAGGACTTGTTGAAGAGCTTGGGGATCAAGGCTCAACTTGGACTGGGCAAGGACAAACATTGACAAAAAGGTACATTATTCTTCCTTTTCTCTATTTGATTGACTTATCTAGGTTTAAAAGGATGTCAATGACCAAAGTTATCACCTTTCTATCTTGATCTTAGAGATTTAGGGTTCAGGAGGAAATCCACTTGTACACAGGGCGATTTTCCTGTAACAATTTTTTTGCTTCTACCAAGTTCTCTACGTCCATACCCTTGCTCAAAAAATTCTACAAAGTACTTCAATCATCAGTTTCTGTCTTCTAACTTCGCACTTTGGGAGGAAATCTATTACACATCAAAATTACTCACTTCAATAATGTCACAAGTGTCATCATTACAAGTGTCACATTTTGGCCACAAGTGTCGCAAGTGTCGCAGACATCATACAATCATCTTGCTTATGTCATGTCTCGAATGACATCACAAGGAACACTTGAAGACACCCTCAAATATTGGATTAAGAAGGAGAAATCATCTAATGAAGAGTACAAAGCTTTTACCATGGAAAAAACCACTCAAAAGTCATTTTTGAAGGCCAACGCTCCCCTACCCACTGTCAGGGAGTGCCAATGCTCCTTACCCTTCTTTGGGGGAGTGTTCTAGCACTCTGTGCACCCTTCTCGGGGAGTGCTAGGATTTTTTAAGGAAATTTTGGGCATCTCTCCCCTACCCACTGTCAGGGAGTGCCAGTGCTCCATACCCTTTGGGGGAGCATTGCAACACTCTATGTCCCATTTTGAGGGAACGTTGGGTTATTTGAGGAAATCTTGAGTTGTTGAGGAAAATCAGGGAAAAATCCCCCTCATATCTAGAGTTGGCTGGATTCGAATCTGAGGTCAAGGCTAGATCTTAGGGAAGATCCACAACTAATGGAGAAGGATCCTCAACCTATCCCAAGAATCTCTAAGGTGGTTGGGTCTCTCCAGGTTTATATAAGGAGGCCTTCTCATGGTGAAAATGGATGAAGAGATTGAGAGATACCTAACTTATGATCTCATGAAAAGTGGTATTAGGAGACATTGAAGGCATCAAAATTATGATCTCATAAGGGAGATTATCATTGATTGTGGATTATTTGAGCAAGGTGATGGACAAGGAGAGATGGAAGAGGTCACTGCAACTTCATCAAAGGTCTGTAAGTATTGCTATCTAGTTCTCATTAATACATGTGCTTGGACTATTTATTTCAAGGTTGTGTACGCCTACATGAACTTGTCTTTGATAGATAGATCTAGTTTTGGATTAATCATGGTAAAATAGAAAGTTGTTTTGTCTTTCCCGTTATTGGATTGCAGGACTTGTTGAAGAGCTTGGGGATCAAGGCTCAACTTGGACTGGGTAAGGAAAAACATCAACAAAAATGTTTATTCTTCTTCCTTTTCTATATTTGATTGACTTAGCTAGGTTTAAAAGGATGTCAGTGACCAAAGTTAGCACCTTTCTGTCTTGATATTAGAGATTTAGGGTTCAAGAGGAAATCCACTTGTCCATAGGGGTTTTTCCTATAACACTTGTAGAGTAAACCATTTTGGAAACGACATTCATCATTGATGTCACCTTATTCTATATGAATTTATCCTTGTAGCTGCTAAAACACCTCCTTGAAGTCCTTGACTTCGATTTATGCCTCTTTGTATGTATCATGGGTAAAAGGCTCCATGTGCATCAAAGTTACCAAAGTTGTAATATTGGATGTGGGTGGCCTTGAAAGAATGTATGCCAACTTGTTTGTGATTCCCTTCTTATATTTGATGACTAGATGAAATTTTTGTAAGGACCCCATACATTTGTAGTGTCTGGTTTGTTATAACTTAATATGGGTTTACAAATACTAGAGAAGGTGGTGATTTGTGTGGATGATGGTTTCCTTGCCCATCAGATAGTGCTTCCACTTTTTTATAGCTTGTACCAAGGCATATATATCCTTTTCATAGGTAGGTTAGTTGGTGACCACAGCATGAAATACTTCAGAATGATAGAAAACATGCCTTCCTCCCTACATTAGGACTGCTCCCATGGCATACCCACTTGCATTTGTCTCCAATTTGAAGGGATTTTTCAAGTTTGGTAGTGCGAGCACTGGTGCTTGACTAATATTTCTTTTCATCTCATAAAAGGAATTTGTTTGATTCTTCCCCCACTAGAAACTCTTGCTGCTTGATGTTATAGCATGGAATGGTGCAACTATTGCTGAAAATGAAGCTATGAACTTCCACAAGTATTGTGTTGCCCCAAAAATATCCTAACTTCTATGAAATTTGTAATAAATGGCCATTTTATGATGGCCTCCATCTTGGAGAGATCTATCTTGAGATCGCCTCCACTGATCACATACCTCAGATACACCAAATATTGTTGAGAAAACTCACATTTCTTGAGATTGGCCAACAATTGGTGCTTCTTCAAGGTCTCTAACACCTACATAAGATGTTAGATGTGTTCCTCCCAGGTACCACTATAAACCAACATATCATCCAAATAGACAATAAAAAATGAATCTAGATAAGGGATTAAAAAATCATTCAATAGTCTCATAAATGTAGTTGTTGTGTTGCATAAACTGAATGGCATAATTAATCATGCATACAAACCTTGCCTTGTCTTGAATTTGAATTATTCCAGGTATATTCCTCGTTGATTCATACTCGGTGATATCCTGATTTGAAATCCAGCTTAGTGAAGTACTTCACATGTTGCAGCTAGTCCAACAAATAATTGATCCTAGGTAGAGGGTACCGATTCTTTAGTGTAATCTTATTCAATGCCCTGTAATCAATACACATTCTACAAGTCCCATACTTCTTGGGAAAAATTATGATGGGTGACCCACAAGATGAGGTACTTGGTCGAATCACACCCTGCTCCAATAACTACTACAACTACTTCTTTACTTCATTTGCTTCCAAAACAGACTATCCATACAACCCAACATTCGATAACGGGGAATTTGGAAATAATTGGATTTTGTGCTCCACTTCCCTCTTAAGTGGTATCCCTTTAGGCTCTTGGAACACTCCCCTCTATGCCTTTAGCAACTCCTCCAATTCATGTTTTTTCTCCTTAGTACACCCTTTGAGGGAGGTCTTTACTTTTAATGACTCTTCACCAGAACAATTTTCCCTTAGGAAAAGTAAAACATATTTCTTGCTAGAACTGATCAATTTATTAGCTTGATTGGAACTTACTAGTGAAATTTTTCATTTGTCTTTGTGCACGTTGATGATAAAGGATTTCCCATTCTTGATGAGGAGGTACTAGTTGGATCTCCGAATGAAGATAACATCCCTAATATACATGTAGGGGATTCTAAACACTACTCCACATACATCTAGTGGTACTATCTCAAATTCTACTTCATTTATAAAATCAACATTACAACAAATTTAATCTTGCACTACTTTGTTACCTTGATCATTGCATCCTTTTTTACCTAGCCCAATGAATATGGGTTAGGATGATCATGAACCTCCAATCCAAGCTTGTTGACCAGATCCATTTCTTTGAGATTAGCCTATGAATTAGAGTTGAACGTAGCATCTATCTTGGTCTTCTTGACCTGAATCTTTATGTGGAAGAGATTTCTCATCTCCTTCTCTTCCTAGTGATGAAGAGTACTCAGATTCACCTCCTTCTGAATAGTTGTGAAGAAAATATTTTCATCCACATCAAAGCTAATTTCAACATGATTTATTGAATCTATGGCTAGAAGGTTCTTTTTCTTTCCATCCTTCTTATGGTTCTTTGGGTTCATCTCTAGATGTAGTTTCCAACACTTTTCCTCAATGTGGCCATCGATTTTACAATGGTTGCAATGATTGTTGGGATCTTTTCACTAATGTGTAGTGGTTGTTGTCTTCTTATGTTTTGCCCCTTTCCACGTCTTCTTCCCCTCCTTGGAAACTCCCTAGTGCTCTTTCTTCTTAGAACCACTTGGTTGCCCCTTCTTTTGGCCTATGTTTTCCAGGTATTGTGCCTATATACATGCCTAATATATTTTCCTTGGCTTGAAGAGCATCACCTGCTTTCATAGATGACTTTGTAAAAACCCCATATACTTGAGGAGTACATCTCGGTTCTTGGGAGATATACCCAAAAAAGTTTTCCATATTTCTGAACTTAGTGGTGTACTCCCGTACACTCTGCCCCTACCTCTTCCTGAAGTAGTGCCACTGAATCCATTGGTACTCTACATAATTGATAGGGTAGAATTGGGAATTTATGAAGGTTTTGAGGTCCTCTCACCTAGTTATTGGCAGATCACCCTCTAACCTAAGTGTTTATGTATGGCTTTCCCATGAGGTTAATGTTGGAGTTACTTCACCCACACTTGGGATTTCTTTTTCCTAAGTTTTTTGTTTGTTTATTAGTCATAATTAGTCATTATCTAGTCTCCTATATTTTAGGAGAGAATATTCCACCTGGAGAATATTCTCTTTCAGTTGACACTTCAGTTTGACTAGTTGGGTTGAGTTTAGATGTTGCATTGGGATCATCACCATGATAATTCGACCTTGCCTTGGTATCATCACCAGAGTGTCACATTAGCCTTGATTCCCTGAGTTAACTCCTCACTACTCTTTGTTCAGTCAGTTAACTGAAGACTAGTTGACTAGTTAACTCAACTAGGTGGCAGTTCACTCCCATAACTGCCTGAGAGACTAGAATAGGTGGCAGTTCACTCCCGTAACTGTTGGTGTGTGTCCAGCTCACTCTAGACCACCACTATGGAGACTTGGTTCACATCAAGTCGAACTCATTGAGTTATACAGAGTATATCATGTGTAAATTATTCATTATTCATAACGGTTAATGAGAATGTTTTTCCATTCTTTCTCTCCTTCTTCTTCTTTTTCCAATTATCTCTACAAATGTGTGTATCATTGTTTAGCTAGATATATTTTGTGAAGTTTCAACACATTTACATGGTATCAGAGCTAACGTATTGCTAAGAAAAAACTACACCAAAAATTTTGCAGGGACAAAAGATTGAAGACAACGGAAAGATGGAATTCCAAAAAGAATTCATTCTTACACCTTACAACTATTTTGCATGGAAGGAGAAAATAACCATACATATTCAATCCAAAGGGTTGTATAGGTTAACCATGAATACATATACAGAGCTGACATCAGCCATAGAAAAATCCAAGTACTTAAATCGAATGGATGAGGCACTCAGAACAATTTGCAGTCTTATTTCTCCCATTCTCCTTTTTCATATATCTTCCTGTAAGAATCCCAATGAAGCCTGGACCATCTTGGAAGGGCTCTTTAGAAAACATGATGAGATGAGGGGACACATTCTAGAGGTGGATCTTCTGACATTGGATCCAAAAATCTCAGAGAATATCCAAGATTTCTTTACAAAATTCAAGGATTTACTCTCGCAACTCAAAGCTTGCGGGGTTGATAAATCGAAGGAGGAGAAAAAAATGGTTCTCACCATTCTCTCCAAGCTTGGTCCTGAATTCTCCATATTCATATCTACATTCCATACTGTCAGATTTGCCTCTGGAGCCACCTGAAAGATGCCTTCTCTTGAGGACTTTATCGAATCCCTGACACAAGAGAAAACCAAGCTCATCAACATGGGCGCAATCAAAGGCCCAAGGGCGCATGCACTCACTGTGCATGATGGCAGCCAAAAATATCAGAAATCCAAAGATAAAGATAAGTGGAAATCTCATGCACATACGAAGAAGGAAGGGTACACAAAACCCTTCACCGATGCCTCCGGATCCAAAGGAGAAAAGGGAAGAAAATGAGAGAAATGCACGTATTGTCACAAAGGATTCCATTCAGAATTTGCAAGCATGCAAAAATAAATAGATATGATGTCTTAGATACTTCAAAAAAACAACCTTGGAGATCGCATCCCCGAGGGTGCAAAGAAGAAGAAGCTAGGAGATCCAAATTCCAAGAAAGACAATTCTAGCCATGCCTTGATTGCCATCAACTCCTCTCCCAATGTTAAGGTCCTAACCCGCACATAGGTAGATCAATGTATTCGGATGTAATAAAGGTCAATATTAATAAGACCTTTCAATAAAATAGAATAAGGCGGATGTAAGAAGACCTAATAGAAGCTTCCGCTTCTAGAAGGATCT
>JASDQU010682449.1:48950-65349 GCA_032191745.1 Picea mariana | reverse complement strand
TCCCAATCCATCAACAACTTAAAATCTCCAAGAACTTGCAAACACCTAATATTTTTTTCAAGTGCCACTTTCATCAACATCTAGAGGGTGTATAATTCAACCATGTTATTTGCTCCCAGTCTTGCTCCATATTTTAAGGAGAAGAAGTGGTAATGATCTAAAAAGAGTATGACTCCAGCCCCACACATTTTTGGAGAGCCTTGATAATATTCATCAAAGAAGTCCCAAGGCTTTGTGAAATAAATATGGGGCTCATGCAATACCCTTTGGGATTTAATATTAATATTAATATCAAAATTGATGCCCAAAATAAATAAATAAATTTTGGACGTCACATATCCGATGACAACTTTTATCGATGCAATGGTTTTGCTATATAAACATCAAAAATTTGTCATCGAATAGGCAACGACAACTTTTATCGATGCAACGGTTTTGCTATATAAACATCGAATAGTTGTTTTCGAATAGGCGACGACAAATTTTATCGATGCGACAGTTTTGCTATATAAACATCGAATAGTTGTCGTCAAATAGGCGACGACAAATTCTTTTGATGCATCAGTTTAACTACATAAACACCAAAAAGTTGTCGTCGAATAGGCGACGACAACTTCTATTGATGCGTCGGTTTAACTACATAAACACCAAAAAGTTGTCGTCGAATAGGCAACGACAACTTCTAATGATGCATCGGTTTAACTATAAAAGTTGTTGTCACAATTTAGACGAAAAGTTGGTTTAAGATTGTTTGCCTATATCATCGCTTATGCGACGTTGGACCAAGTTCATCACAAATGCCACGTCACCTAAACCGACGTTTCAAAGACTCCAAATTCGTCGCCATATCAACGACATAATGTCGCATAAGCCTTGAAACAATCGTCACAAAATGGGCCAAATATGCTAGTGGTTCTTTCAGTGTCAAAAGGTTTGTACTCCCTGTCAAGTGACTTCTCTTCTTCAAAACTAGTCTTTCGGGTGTCTTAAGTGTCTTTTTGATGTCATTAGAGGAACTACATGGGAAAGATGGCAGTATGATGTTTATGACACTTGCAACACTTGTGGTCAAGATGCGACACTTACAGACAAGATGCGACACTTACAACAGTTGTAATGACGACACTTGCGACACTATTGAAGTGAGTAATTTTCAGGTGTAACGGATTGCCCCCAAAAGTACAAAGTTAGAAGACGATGATGATTGAAGTACTTTGTAGACTTTTTCGAGCAAGGGTATGGATGCAGAGAAACCGGAAAAAGATGCATACAACCATCAAACAAATATTATTACATGTTTCAAAACCCAAGGCAAGCATACCTATGCTTGAGTGATAAAGACCTTTTAGGTATGGCCACCATAAAATACACTGCAGATCCACAATTATATTGACAAAAAGGTATAGCCACCAAAGATACAATGTGGATCTATACTCTTATGACTTGGACTGATCGTAGAAACGAATAATACACAGTGGATATACGAGATGACAAGACATAGCCACGACCAATACAAAGTGGATCTATGTAACAGTATATGTGTCATAGTTCAAAAGACCTCCTTCACAACTTGGGCAAAGTATACATAAGAGTGAAAACTCAACCCAGGTTCTTCTTACCGATCCTGATGTAGTACGAATCTAACCATGTGAATAGATGTTCTGATGTCGAAAATGGCGGAAACCACTTGATTATCGGTCAATGATGTAAACCGTTAACAAGCGCGAGGGAGATCACCATTGATGTCAATGATTCCCAAGGTACTCTAGTACATTCCAACGAATGTGAATGGATGAGCTGAAGTTGAACATCCATGGAATCATCCAATCAGAGGTCAATGATTTAAACCCACTATTGGACTCGAGGAGGCCTACTATTGAGGCATGCAGGTCCCAAGGTACTAACTGCTTTCTAAGTCTAGTTCCTGGATAATGTGCTAAAGTCGATAGGAATAGACCTGTCAAAGGAGGGTCTTGATGTATCCCCCATCAATGACACGAAACAGACACAGAGATGTAATTGGTAGATCAAATGAACATGGACTAACACGGGTATTGAAACGGGATATTTGTGATGGATGACTCTCGAGGCAGATACTTCCCATGAACACTAAGGCACAACAGCAGAAACTTGACATGGACCAAAACACGATAATGCAGTGGATACAGTGACTTTCATTGGGTGACCCAAAGGAGTAATAGAAACTCAGAGGATTGGCTCAGTGCAGAGGTTCGGCAGATTAAAATGTGTGCAAAGACAAAGTGTCGTGTTCAAGGGTGACCATAAGAGCTACTAGTAGTGTTCTCAAAAACTTCTTGGCTTGCTTCTTTCAATTTTTCCCCCATCCAGATAGATGAGTACCTCTTTTTAATTTAACGAGCTCGAGGAGGGTAACACATGCTCGATATGACTCACCTTTGGTAACTCCCCCTTTATTTTTTTAGCGAACTGGAAGAAGTAAGGGTTCGGTCTCATATGATCCCTTCATTGTGTAATTGTTTAACGAGTCTAAAGAATGTAAACTTGGTTGTTTTTCATATCTATAGAGTCTGAAAACAACTTAAAGACGACTCCAATGTTGTCCTTTTTCGTAATGTTAGTCTCGTGAGGTTGAAAAAGAGATAAATTATCACTCGAAAGATGCCCTTTCAAACCTTTTAACGAGTGGGGAACTAAGCAAGATCACTCGGCAATCTTTTCATGTTTAGAGAGTCTAAAAAGAGCTCAAAGACGACTCCAGGGGGTTCCTTTTTCGTATATCCATGCGGGTCCAAAAAAGATATAAACGTTTACCCGGTTGCATTTTCATGTATTTATGAGCACGAGAAAGAACAAAGACTAAGCTCGGTATGCCCCCAGCTTGAAAGCTGGGGGATTAGCTCCAGAATGATTATCAAAGGCTAGAGACATGCCCTCCAAGCTTCAATTCATTCACCGACTTTGAGGTTGTCATCAATTTCTCTACTAGATGGAGAAAAAGGATAAGAGTGGATGAAATGAAGATTCAAAAGAGGTGATTGTTTCATTTTTTAATGAGCTTGACACAGAAAAAGAACTATGCTCAAGGCTACGGGTTCAATCCCCAGATTGTTGTTTCATTTTTTAACGAGCTTGCTACAGAGAGGAAAAATATGCTCAAAACTTCTCTTTCACTTTTTAACGAGCTTGCCATAGAGAGAGGAAATTGTGCTCGTGACCTCTGTTTCATTTTTTAACAATCTTGCCACAGAGAAGAGAAACTATTCTCGTGGACTCTTCTTGATCATTGCTTCCAAGAGAATAACGCTCTGGAAGAACACCATGTCAAGGGAAAAAACTCGGTCATGGATTCCAAGAGATATTCGTTGGATGGAAGAAAATCACTCTGGAAGGAACACATGTCAAGGGCCGCGACAGGGGTAAGGAGATCAGGCTCCAATAGCCCTACTGAAGAGATCACTATGTCAACGACCGGATCCAAATCATCGGAAGTCGACGGCATGGGAGATGATAGAAAATCGACATCAGGAGGGGAGATAGAGTGTATATCTTCTTGAATTGCTTCACGAGGGGGAAGAAAAGAGGATCGATGATGGTTATCATCCCAAGGTAGCTCGTCAATTCTCAACATTTCCATAATAGATTCATCTGAGGGAAAAATTGGAGAAATGTAGTTGATCGCAAACGACAAGGAACTTAACTGTGATGGCATCGAATAACTATCGGGTGCCAATAGATGTTGGTCATACGAAGAGGGAGAAGTGGATTGGACAGAAATGTATGATGTTTTGGTTGGACTAAGTGGCACGGTGTCACATAGTGCATCAAATTCCAATGGACTAGGTACAATCCAAGGGTTAGATGATTCCAAAGATTGATAAGCCATGGTCGAAATCATATCGACGATGGAAATATGATGTGTATTTGGTGGAAGTGGTGTAGGGAAGGTACCCATAAGGCTAGAATATTTTAGCAAGCCAACACTAACACTTGCATACATGATCTTGTGGTATCCCAAGAAAGGAATGTTGTTGGTAGCAAGAGTGCGAGCGTCGGTTGTGCAGAAATCTAACTGATCAACAATGACAATTTTTCCCTGATGAGGGAAATGTACACATCAAAAAACCGAAGAGGCAATGACAGTCATAGCATAAAACTAACTTTTTCCAAGTAACAAGTTGTAATTGAGGTGAGCATCAACCACCTCGACATCAATAGTGACATTTTTGCCACCCAATTGGATGGGAAGGGACTGTAAAAGCTCGTGGGGATGAAAACCTCGCCCATCAAATGCGCGTAACAACACTGGGGATTTGTTAAGTGCAGGTGATTTTAAACTTTTCCAACATGCTAAAGACATGACACAAGTTGAGGTTCCCTCATCCAGAATAGTTCGGTGGATTTTTTGATTATGAATAACAACATCAACTTGGAAAGCAAGTTGGTGGGAGAGCCGAGACGTATAATTGTCCAAGTTAGACATGATACGGTTGGACAACTCAAGATCAATAGTGCTAATAGTGGCTAAGAGAATTCTACGTTGACTGGGGCAGTGTTATAGAACTTCTAACGTGGACATAGCACACGGTGCTTGAGCCAAATCTTCAACAATGTTGTATTTTTTGGCGGCACATGAACTAGGATTAAAGGTAGATTTACGGATAGTGCTTTTAGGAGAATGTAAGATAGATTCAAATGCAGGTTTCTCAATATGGAGTGGTCCAGACGGAGGAGTAACGGAGGATGGTGATGGATCCGGTAAAGCACTGGTACCCTTAGTGAATTTCCCTTTGTCAGTGTTACCTGGTGTGTCGTATGTCTTAGAGAAAGTGGTCAAATTAATCCCATTAAACATATAAATATGTGCACTTGTCGAGGCCTCATCATGAGGATGGCTAGAAATTCCCCCAGAAGAGGGGGTTTGAGAAACCATGGATTGTTGTTGTGGAAAAGGCTGAGTAAGCACAGCGGGTTGTGAATTTCCCTGGAAAATTTTGGCCACTTCATTTCGATGTGGATAGTCTCGAGTGTAGTGATCGTCACCACAAATGATACACGGGAATTTCAGTTTCCGTTGTGGTTGCTTTTTGGTAGCAGGTGTTTGAGCTTAATTTTTTGGTTGTTCATTGTTATTAGTATTTTTTGATTTATTTTTTGTCTTCTTCTTACCTCGAGATTGTTGTGAATGGGAAAATTGAACTGCATTCACCTCAGAGATCTGAGTTTCAGGAGAGGTAGAGGAGAGTGTGGATGACTGGGAAGTATATTGAGTTTTGATGGAACCGATAACATCATCTGCATGAGATGAGGATCACAGCTTGGATGGATTGGTATTATCTCAAGTAGCATTTGGAAGTAAATCATACAAAGTACCATATTGTGAATAAACCAAATCTAAGTACTAAGCCCGAGCAATGGTTTCTTCCTCGGTGACCATGCCACCCATAGCGACATCACGAGAAATCGGGGGTAAAAGTGATTTAGTAAACCATTCTGCCAATAATATGTCAGGAACGAATACCTTGATCATCCGTCATCATCGTATCCACTCATGAATATGGTCAGAGATATGCATGGAGTCAGTTTGACGAAGGGAGGTCAATATCTTAGCACCTGTCTCGTAGCAAATAAGTAGTTGAAAGTGCATGAGGAAAGACATGGCAAGGGAGTTGAAATTATGAAAAGAAGCACGTGGTAGTTCAATATACCACTTTGTTGCTAAGCCCGTAAGTGTTCACTAGAAAATACGGAAACGTATAGAATCATCCATGAGGGAGTTTGATGAACACCACAAATGGAAATTCATCACATGGTTATTTGGATCTTCTCCATATTTTTTGTCAAATTTTGGAATATCGGAAGGAAGTTTCGCAGGAATAACTGGCCAAACTGGTGAATGAAAAATAGGATCATTAGTTAACCGAGACAAGTCTGGTAGATCTAGAGTCGCAAGGAAAAGTAGTTGTCGGTTAATTTGCAGATGATACTGGTGTGGCGTAGGAACACCAGTAGGACCATAAACTGGGTTAGGTGGATAGTTGTAACCAGTAGGTCCTCCTACATATAATTTTTGTTGACCAGGATAAACAAGATTCGATGATGGCTAAGAAACATTTGCATAACCTGGTGGGTTCTGAGCATTATAAGCTGGGTGATTTGTTGGCCCATAAGGAGGATAAACATTGTGCCCTTGAGGATATTAAGGAGTATATCCTGGAGGGGGATACACATTAGTCCCATGGGGAGTATAAGTTTGTTGTCCTTGAGGACTCTAGGTGGTGTTTGGGATGCCGCCCGGATAAGGTTGTCCATAAGATGGTCCAGAAGGAACAGGATTTGATACTCCTCCTTGTGGGTTATGATATGAGTGCCCCCCAATGTGGGGTTGGGTAAATGTGCCTCCCGAAGATACTCCCCAGGATTGTGAAGTGTTTCCAGCAGACGAAGTTTTCCCCCCTGCCAGCGGTGGATTAACAACTGGGGTATGACTGGAAAAGGGAGGTTGCCCTATGGGAAGAACATGGAAAGGGGGTTGTCCCCTGGGAGGGGTAGGCCCACCATAGGATGGTGGTATTCTAGGAGGGATAGATCCACTAGATGGTGGTTTCCCTCCAGTTGGTTGTATTTGGCTGGAAAGGGTCTACATTCTCAGGTGAAAAGATGTCCCAGCAGGATCGTGCGGAACATGTGGAGGTGTAGAGTGAAAGTTTGTAAAAGTGGGGGTAGGGATTGAAGTGCCTTAGGAATGAGTAGAGGTTATGAGTCCATCATTAGGATAGACTTCTTCTGACGCAACAGTAGGTTTAAGGACTTGATCGATGGAGTGATTCATAGTTTGGCCAAATGGCCCACTTTCAACAGGAGGGTCATGAGGATTAAAGTGTTGTCGAAAGGATTCAAAATTCTCATAGAGATCGTGTCATGATGAAGTCCTCCATACAGAACGATCAAGTGTGGGATTTGTGTCTACTGCAATGGTAAGATGAACAGGAGTCCTATACTCATCACCAAAGGTTGGTTTTGTGGATCCCATATATGTGTCGGTAAAAGCTCTCGTAGGTAACTGTGGGATCTCTCCGTCTATGACGTTCCCAAGGGATTCTAAATGAAGAAAAAGTGGTTCGAGAGGAATGGTCAACACAGATGTGCGAGGAGTGGGATTCTCAACCATAACCAAAGCACCTTCTTGATTGTCTAACGGAGGAGCAACAACACTTCCAACGTCAGAGTGATTTTCTACCTCTCTATGGTAGTTGTCTTCTAGAGGATTAGGAGGTAAGGGTTGGTAGCCTTCTGGAGGCAGCCCTTACATCCTACGCGATCGATGAATACCTTTATCGTCTACAGGCTCAATTTTGGAGAATAACAATACACGCTGAAAATCTAGGGCCAACTAACAAAAAGAAACAGCATATGCTAATAAAATCTAGGAATCAAAACCAAGCAAACAAAACTTCTCTCGATGATCGTACTAGTTGGTGATGAAACCCAACGTAGAGTGATCAAGTCAAGAAGGGGCTAGGATATGGTGGAACAGTTACAATAGAGACCTACTTAATGGACTTTCACCTTGGTGCAAGCTTCCACGCAGTAATTGTGGATTTACCCTCCAAGGAGCCCGAGTGAGTTTGACCAATGTTTGTTCCAGGTACAGTGAGACTTCCCTTCACCATCACCTTGTGTAAGTACCTAAAGATTATGGAAACTAAGGACACCAACTCGCAGTCAGCCTCTGGGCGGATACAGTCGACAGCCTGATCCGAACGTATGGGCAGGATAACAAGTCTAAAATCAAATCGAGAGGCTCCCACACATAATCATGGGTAAACCCTCAAGTGACCCCCAATATACGATATGACCACTACAAACAGTTGAACCACGGAGGGATAATCCTTGTAATTCACTTGAATGCGACCTTGTGTGTAACCCCTGTGTGAGAGGGGGATCCCAGAAAGCCTATACGACAATTGGATTTGACTCTCCCCATCTCAGGATGCTAATGTTTGTTTTGAAAACTTTGGAGATTTGTACTCACAGTCTAATCCAAAGTTCTAATCCTATTCTAATGTTGGTGGAAGATCCTAAAAAAAAAATGTTCTAGATAATTTTAATTAGCGATGATTTTACAACTTTTCTTTACTCAAAGGGTGTATGACAATGAAACTGATGGTATGATGACTCAATCCCCAAAAAATGCACAAAAAGATGATAAGCAATCTTGTCTTTCGATGAATGCCTATTTAAGGGAAGGAGAAAATTTGTTTTCACTATCAAACACTGTAATATACCAGATATAAAATGTATGTTGAACATAAATAAAATGCTAGTAATGGCAGAATAACAACAATATAACCAGAACATTCACCACAATAACACTGAAATGATATAAGAATAACAATAGAAATAGAACTTTGAATCTGAAAGAAATGTTCATGGGCCTCTTCGAGGGGGAAACCTCCAGTTGAGAAGAGCTCTATTACAATAATATCCAAGCTGGGGTTCTCATACCCTCAACTCATATTTATACTAAAAAGAAGCATCTAGAGGAAGATCCTTCTAGAAGCAGAAACTTCTATTAGGTCTTCTTACATCCGCCTTATTCTATTTTATTGAAATGCCTTATTAATATTGACCTTTATTACATCCAAATATATTGTTCTACCTATGTGCAGGTTAGGACCCTAACAAACACTAATATGCAATGTCCTCAATCAAATTTGTTTCTCACTCAAATCCAATGTAATGCTAAAAATTTCAGAAATGCCTTCTAATATCCAAACCAATCACTAAAATATGTCATTTTGTTTATATGTGAATGATAATTAGATGTAAAACTTCTAATTGTTAATCAAACTTCAGGATTAAACAAACAGAAGCAAACCTCACATAAAACAAAAAATACACTCTCGTTGTGAATAAACAAGAAGGACAAAGATAACCAAATTGCAAACAAGAACCAAAATACCTCAAACAAAAGAGAAATGATAGAAAGTTGACCTCAAATATCAAATGAAAAGGCTCACAGACCTTTGTATTTCCTCACAAAATTTTTCACTCAGTTAGATAAAGGAAAAGAAAACAGCAAGTTAACTCGAGGTCAACAAAGACAAAGAGTGGCTTCAAGGAAAGGAAAGAAAATGTCAAAGTCCCAAACAAAAGAGGATGAATTCTCAGAAATAAGGTGTTTGAAAGCCAATACCAAGATGGATTGAGAGTATGATACCCTGAGCAAGTGCAAAAGGCAAAAACTGAACTTCAGAAATTGAAAACCTAGATGATTTTCACTGAAAATGGGATAGCGCTCTGGTGTAAGGGGTACCAGAGAGCTCCAACACTCTGTGTAAGACCACCAGGGAGTTTTGGCGTTCTTCTAGCAAGGGCAGGGAAGTGCTCTGCTGCAAAAGCTCAAAAAAAAGCCGAGAAACTCAAAAAAACAAGGAAATTCAGTCAATCAGGGTGATCATGATGACATAAAGAGGAAATCAAACAAATCTAAGAATAAAAAAGACTATATGGAGAAGGTCAAATCAGTGGGCAAAGGACCAAAACAATATCTAGGAATGGAAACAAAAATTAGAGCTCCTCCCCAGTGGAGTCACCAATTTCTGTTGTAGGTGAATCCCCCTGCGGACAAGTGGATTCCCTCTTGGTCTCTAGACTCCTAAGGCAAAGACATAAAAGTGCTTAGCATGGACATTGACATCCTTTTAGATCTAATCAAGCTAATGAATGAAATAGAAGGAGAAATATATGTACCTTATTAGCGATGTTTGTCCTTGCAAAGTCCTAGTTGAGCTTCCATCCTAAGCTCCCGGATAGGTCCTGTAGGACAAACAAAGATACAATGGACTTCCTACTCTACTAAGATTAGCTCAAATATAGATCCATCTACTGCAGACAAACTCATATGGAATAAGCATAAGTTCGAAAGAAACAGGCCAAGCATTGATTATATTAATGAGAACAAGTAAAAGTACTTACAATCCTTTGAATGAAGGTGCAACAGCTTCTTCCAGTTCTCCTTGTCCAACCCCTTTGCTCAAGTAATATACACGAATTTCTTTGATGACATATCACTCATGAGATCATAAGTTTCACATCTCCAATCTTTTCCATGTACCTTTCACCATGATAAGGTCTCCTTATATAACCTTGGAGAGGTCCAACCACTTGAGAGATCTTTGGGATAAGTTGAGGATTCCTCTCCTTCAGTTGAGGATCTTCCCTAAGATCATGCCTTGACCATCTATTTGAATCCAACTACCTTCAGGAATTGAGGGATTCTTCCTTGATTTTCCTCAACAAACCCAAAACTTGCTCAGAAAAGGGTAGCGCTCCACCAAAAGGGTGCACAAGGTGCTCAAACACTCCCCCAAAGAGTCTCAGGGAGTGCCAGCACTCCCTAACAGTGGGTAGGGGAGCGCTCCTCTCCAAAATCCATTTTTTAGTGGTGCTTTCAGTGTCAAAAGTTTTGTACTCCCTGTCAAGTGACTTCTCTTCTTCAAAACTAGTCTTTGGGGTGTCTTAAGTTGATTTGTGATGTCGTTAGAGGCACGACATGGGAAATATGGCAGTATGATGTTTATGACACTTGCAACACTTGTGTTCAAGATGCAACACTTTCGGACAACATGTGACACTTACAACACTTGTAATGATGACACTTGCGACACTATTGAAGTGAGTAATTTTGAGGTGTAACAGAGGAAAGAAACAAAAATATTTCGACACTTTGAAGGAAAAGATCAGTACCGCACCAGTATTAGCACTGTTGAATCTTCAACAACCCTTAAATATCGAGACAGATGCCATCAGATATGCCATGGGTGCAGTATTGATGCAATATTGTAAGCATATATGTTACCACTCTAAAACTTTTAACCAAGTTGTTGTTAACTATCCTGCATATGATAAAGAGTTGTATGCATTAGTTCAAAGCGTAAAGAAATGGAAGCACTACTTGTTAGGGAAGGAAACAATCATACATAAATATCATCAACCCTTACAGTGTCTCCAAGCACAGACCAAACTGCAACAATCTTGACATTACAGATGGATGGGTTTCCTACAACAATTTCATTTGGTAATCAAGTACAAAAAGGGTATGAGTAACAAGGTAGTTGATATGCTTTCTAGACCTCCTATTGTTGCTTCTATTATTTTGAAGAATGCTTCTTTATCTCATGATAGCTATGTGGAACAATATGCCATTGATGAAGATTTTAAAGAAGTATATGAGAATCTAACCCATGTTTCACAGGTAGAGAACTATTGTCTGCGGGAAAACCTACTCTACCATCTTGGAAAACTNTATTGGCCTCGGATGAAAGCAATTGTAACCAAATATGTAAAGGGGTGTGTGATGTGTTCTACTTGTAAGCTCACTAATAGAAAACTAGGGCTATACTCACAACTGCTTGTTCCATCCCATCCATGGGAAAGTATCTCCATGGATTTTGTAGGGGGTTTACCAATGTCAAAAAGGGGTCATGACTATTTGTATGTTGTAGTGGATAGGTTCAGAAAGATGTGTATCTTAATTCCATGTAAAAAGCAGATCATTATTGAGCATACTGCTAATCTCTTATTTCAGTATGTCTGGGTTCACTTTGGGTTACCCACATCCATTATCTCGGATCAAGATACTCGATTCCTTGGGTATTTTTGGACAAGCTTGTGGAGAATGATATACACCAAGTTGAAGAGGATCACTGCTTTCCATCCACAAACCAACGGACAGACAGAGGTTGTTAACTGAACAATGGTACTTTTGTTTCGAGGCTACTGCATCAAGCATCCCAAGTTATGGGATGAACATATACCCTACGTACAACATGCTTACAATCGAGCCTTACATTCCACCACTCAGTGTTCTCCTTTTGAGATATGTTTTGGGTATTTACCTAAAGCTCCTTTGGACTTGATGTATGCAAGAGATGCTGATTCAAATGAAGAAAGAAATGAAGACAAAGCCCATAATTTCATCTAGAGGATCCAGCGAGTACACCAAGCAGTCAAGGAACGGTTGGAGAAAAGTCACACATAGTATAAATCTCGACGTGATAAACATAGGTTCTATCATCAATTCCAGGTTGGAAACCGGGTATGGCTTCACATCAACAAGGAAATATTGAAGGGTGAAGGTAAGAAACTCAAGCCCATCCGTTATAGACCCTTCACTATTTTGGATAAAAGTGGTACCAATGTTTTTTGTCTAGATCTTCCACCTTATATGCAAATCTACTCAGTTATAAATGTGGAGAACTAGAAACTTTTTTAGCCTCCCATGATCATGGATCAGGGTGAGGAAGTTTCAATACCTTTAGTTGATGAGTTTTCTCCTAAGTAATTGGATGAGTTAAAGGAAGATATCATCCTGGAAAAAAGGACGAGGACTTCATGCATGGGTGATGTTGATTATCTTTGAGTAGGATTAAAGGGCACACCTCCAAGAAAATAAAATTGGATCGAGAAGGACAAGGTGATGGAAATCCTCCCTCACTTATATTTTAATTAATGAAATCTTTCGGTGGTCCAAAAATCTCTCAGTGGAAAGGCGTGATCCAAAAAGGATCCAGAGAAGACTAAGGACAACTCAGAATTCGTAGAAGCAACTCAGGAATCTCATAATGGCCTCAACAAACAGAGAAAGGGAAAAAATTCAAAGTCCTCAAAACACAGTGAAATTAGCATCATTAGGGAGATCGCGTTGCATTATTTCTAACAGTGTAAACAACTCATCAAACAAAGTTACAGATCAAAAGATATTTGCAGTCAAAATTTCGGTCAACCTAGCACAATCAGCATGGATGAGTCAGCATTCATACTGCTGACGTCAGCATTCATACAGTGTATGTGAAACATGCAGAAGGAGACACATGTCATGTTGACGTCAACATGGTGACATGGCATCACCAGAGGCTGCCACATGTCACTCATTTTTGGCATTTTTGGGTCAATCTGTGGACCAATGAAAAAGCACTACATGGTAGTCTGTACAACCACGTGGAAGACCGTACAGTGACATGGAAGGATCACATGGAAAGATGATGTGGTAGGTGATGTGGCAGGTGACTATGCAAGCGGTTGGTGTGGGCCAATGGTTGGCTACCACATGGCCCAGTCATGGGATACCACGTGGAAGTGGGCAAATGCCCAATGAGTGCCTGAAACCGAATTTCAAAAATAAAAAAAATGGGCCCACCAAATCTGGCAGCCCAAACTGCAAGCTCCGATTTATATAAATAGTGCTCCAAACTTGGCAAAGGTCCAAACCATTTATATGTACATTTTTATAACTATAACCCAAAAGGGGAGGCATGTGTGCTCGACCCCGGGACCTCCCCCTATACAACGCCTTAACAATAGCATCTGCCACTATTGGGTCAATGGACTACGATGTTTAGTCTGCCCACTTTTTCCATTAAATGTTGAGTTTTCCCATGGATGGGGGGAGGGTGCTCGATGGTACGTCCAGGAATAGAATTTGAGATGCAGTATAGAGAATTAAATGTAGGGAGCATGCACGGAAACCGAAACGATATTTCTCACGAACCTAGGAGTGTCAAAGTCGGATTGAGGCGTGGAGACAGTCATTTTTTGGTAATTCGATGCCACGAATTCAATGGTGCTATATGTTTTCTGATCTGAGAAAAGCTTCTGCAGCTTAATTACAGAATGAAGTATACTTATGTATTTTTCCAAATTCTTTTGTTGAGCTAATAAAAAGGCTTACCCATTTGAGAGCAGGACCCGGAGATGTAGTCCACTAGGGACGAACTCCATTATCAAGTTTTTGTGTTTAGATTTGATGCTTATGTCTCTTCATTATTGATATTTTCCTTCTTTATGGTGCACTTTAATGTATTCGCATTTAATACAATTCTTTATAAGTCACTTCGATGAAAATATCTTGGATCAGAAAAAATCCTCGCTTTCCACAATTGGATCCAACCCATTTGGACGTAAATATAAAAAGGGGGGAGGGTGAAACACTATGACTTCCCGGGAGGTAACTCATCCCAGTACTACTCTATCATGAGCATGCTTAACCATGGATTTATGATGGGATCCAGTTCATTAACTTTGGTATGATCACACCTACTATACATGGCAAAGTGTTATAGCTCCAAAGTTCTCCAATAATTTCCAATCTAGGCATGCATTTGCGTTCCTGGAATGATGTCACTTTTATGAAGTCCCGTACATGTAGTTAATACTCAACGTTTTTTTCCCTAAACTATCTAGCATATGGAACATTTGGTTGATCTCCAAAGGTCACAAAATGATGTCTTGTTCATTGCTTGAAAAATAAACTCAATTTACTAATCAAATTATTTCATGGTATTTAATTAAAATTTTGTGGGCCTAATGGTTAAGAACATGTGTCTCCTCCTTAAAGGTCATAGATTCAAATCCATAGGGGGCAAGGTATGTACACCTCTGTAGACTTTAGCAATCAAATAAGTGAGTGGAAGGGGTCCCTTGTCCCACAAACAAGGGGTTCTCATACACTAATTTGGTGTCTGGCTTGATCGTGACCTTAAAATTAGATTATTATTATTATAATAATCTTGTATCTCATCCCAAAGGAGTTGTGAATGAGTCACTTCATTGTAATTTTGGTTCCTCAAAGGTAATGCTAAGGAACTTGACTCATGAATTGATTATTATCCTCTATCCTCCCACCATCTCTCGCAGTTTAAAAATTCAAGTGAATTTTATATTCTATGTGTTTCATGTCCAAATATAAATATCACGAGGATTAATAAACAATTTATAGTTTTAAAATTTCACTTGGTGGCCATCATTTAAAAATACCATTAATTATTTCCATTAGACTACTTGGGACTCATTGAATGTGCATAATTTTCCTAAATAGGCAAGCATAAACATTGAAATTTGGATATATTTGATGAATTTAAGTGCTACACACTTAGTGGAATTCAACTTACATGACCATTTTCCAATATACATGTCAAGAGAAATTTAATAGAAACAACTAGGTCATAATGATTCTTTTAAACCATGACTTTCAAAAAACAATGGTGGTCAAGCAATCATTATGACATTGGAAGATCAATTGCAATTTGTTTTATGAACATAAGTTTTCAGATATTTCATGTAAATTCGGTAAAGAGATTGATTTGAAGGTGGCATTGAAGCTACCAATCTATTTTCATCTCTCATCAAGTGGGCATCATACATTTCATATATGCAGTCCTGATTTGGGGAAATACATAGTTCCAGTGGAATATCCACAACAGTTTATAGATAATATTGGTATCAAAGAAGGTTTCTTTGGGTATTTTTCGGAAGTTGCAGGGGATCCATGAATCAGTTTAAGAGGAAATTTGCAAAATCCTAGACATGGCCGATGAATCTGTTCACAACGACCCTCAAGATCTAGTAGAAGAGAGATTTGTGAGGTTGGAAGTGCAAGTCACCAACATAAATCGTAATATGAACCTCCTCATGGTAGCTCTAGAAAGCAATTTCGAATCGTTCGGATATGATGGAGACTCTAACTTAGAGATCAGATTGGAGGGGAAATCGAGAGATCACGAAGACCCAAAAAAGGAATAATGGAAAGAATCTGAGAAAGAGCTCAGCAAGTTCAAGTGTTGTTAACCCTTCCAAGTCCCTATTCAATATGAGAGAGAAAGTGGACATAAATCCATACCAAGGTGATATCGATGCATTAAAAATGAATCATTGGTTGCAATAACTAGAATTTTATTTTAGTGTTCACCATATAGATGAAGAACAAAAATTTTCATTTGTTAGATTGAAGTTAGAGGGCCATGCATTAACTATAAATGTTTTGAACCTACACAGAATATATCTATATAAACAATGATACACACATTTGCAGAGAGAATTGGAAAAAGAAGAAGAAGGAGAGAAAGAATGGAAAAAAAATCTCATTAACCATTATGAATAATGAATAATTTACACATGATATACTCTGTATAACTCAATGAGCTCTACTTGAGGTGAACCAAGTCGCCATAGTGGTGGTCTAGAGTGATCTGGACACACACCAATAGTTACAAGAGTGAACTGCCACCTATTCTAGTCTCTCAGGAAGTTACAGGAGTGAACTGCCACCTAGTTGAGTCAACTAGTCAACTAGTCTTCAGTTAACTAACTGAACAAAGAGTAGTGAGGAGTTAACTCAGTGAATCAAGGCTAATGTGCCACTCTGGTGATGATGCCAAGAAAATTTTGAATTATCATGGTGATGATCCCAATGCAACATCTAAACTCAACTCAACTAGTCAAACTGAAGTGTCAACTGAAAGAGAATATTCTCCAGGTGGAATATTCTCTCCTAAAATATAGGAGACTAGATAATGACTAATTATGACTAATAAACAAATAAAAACCTTAGGAAAAATAAATCCTAGGTGTGTGTGAA
>JASDQU010682449.1:34553-48930 GCA_032191745.1 Picea mariana | reverse complement strand
CTTCCATGCAAAATAGTTGTAAGGTGTAAGAATGAATTCTTTTTGGAATTCCATCTTTCTGTTGTCTTCAACCTTTTGTACCTGCAAAAACATTTGGTGTAGCTTTTTCTTAGCAGTTCGTCGGCTATGATACCATGTAAATGTGTTGAACCTACACATAATATATCTAGCTAAAAAACAATACACACATTTGCAGAGAGAATTGGAAAAGAAAGAAGAAGGAGATAAAGAATGGAAGAATTTTCATTAACTGTTGTGAATAATGAATAATTTACACATGATATACTCAGTATAACTCAATGAGTTCGACTTGAGGTGAACCAAGTCACCATAGTGGTTTTATAGGGTGATATGGACACACACCATTATTTATAGGATTGAAATTCCACCTATTCTAGTCTCTCAGGCAGTTACGAGAGTGAATTGCCACCTAGTTGAGTTAACTAGTCAACTAGTCTTCAGTTAGCTGACTGAAAAAAGAGTAGTGAGTTAACTCATGGAATCAAGGCTAATGCATCACTCTGGTGATGATACCAAGGCAAGGTCGAATTAGCATGGTGATAATCCCAATGTGGCATGGTGATGATCCCAATGCAACATCTAAACTCAACTCAACTAGTCAAACTGAAGTGTCAACTGAAAGAGAATATTCTCCAGGTGGAATATTCTCTCCTAAAATATAGGAGACTAGATAATGACTAATTATGACTAATAAACAAATAAAAAACTTAGGAAATAGAAATCCTAGGTGTGTGTGAAGTAACTCCAATAATCTGAAATATATCCTTCAATTGGATCTTCATAGGTGAATGTTTGTTGCATATTTTTTTCTTTATTTAAGGAACATGATTTTAGTTGTGAGCATTCTATCTCTGACTCAAAAATAGCAACTAGAGGCTCGCTTATTTATGCAATATGTTGATCATCATTTGATGAGAAAAAATACAAAATGAATTGTTCTTGAAGATTCTCATCATCTTCTTCATTACCTTCCCAAAAATAGTTGTCATACACCGGTTGATTTATCCTCAAGTCAACAGAAATTGATGTAGGAATATGCTCTTCTTCATCTGGGTGCTCATCAAAGGTAGGTTGATCTTTAAAAATTTCAAAAACTTGAACTTTAGAAACCCTCTTAACTTAATACTCTGACAATAATAATTGAATATTGACAGATTGATCTTTATCAACATTTGGAGCAACAATATCATCATAGAAATCATTTTTAGAAACATCTATTATAAAGAAAAATGCATCTACAACATTGTTGCTAGCATTGAAATATTCTTTCAAGATCGAAGGACTAGAGGAGCAGTCATATGATTCTTCCTTTATTTTTTCAACATAAACATCTCTTACATCCTTATAATCATAAGGAAATCCTACCGCATGTTGAACGTACACTTCAAATTCCTCACAACAATTTTCAAAAAGCAGATCAGCTGAAAACAATCTTTTATAATGATTATTAAATGTTGCATGAAACTATTTCAGTGAAGATATACTAGAAGGAAGTAGAGATATATATCACTCATGAGCATCTCCTTCTAGTGAATACATAAATAGCTTCATCAACACATCCTCATGTTGAATGTTCATTTGATGCATGTGTGCATGAAATTCCAATAAATATTCAGTAGGATTATCATCCTCGCCTTCTTTAAACTTGGGAAGATGACCTTGTCATTTATTTATATGAGGTATAGTATTTCGATAACCAAGAACAAATGATAAATTGAATGGATCAAATCTTCGAGATAAAATGGCTTCCATGGCCTTCGTCATCCTGAATTAGTGGAGTCTCGAGTGGATTCTTCCTTCATGTAGTCTCCATGTGAATGATCTGTAGTCAAATGATGTCCACTCCATGTTCACCATCAAGAATAGGATCTAAACATGTCGTTCTCCCAAGGAAAAGGTTTTTGTTCCTTCATCCCCGATAACGGTGCCAAAAGATGTTAGTCCCTAAAGTTTTCCTTGATTGCTAAGGGAAAGCTAGGGCACCTCAGCTATTGCAATGGTTTATGATTGTAGGTTTATTTTGGATTGGTTTATAGCTCAAGTAGGAAAAGGAAAGGATAATAAGAGTTTATAGTTACAAAATCAAGTTCCAATCACACTTACTTAGTCAATGGTATTCAATATATAAGGAAGTTTAACATGAAAGGAAAGAAAATTGCAAGTTATCAATTTGTTAATTCACAGAGAAAATTATTGATCCTAAATATCATTCAGAAACAAGAATGAAGTACTTAAACACAAATCTTGTCGTGAGCAAGAAATCAACAAAATCTTCACTGGATTTCAAACATAAATAATATATATCAAATGTTTTGAAAATATACACATGCATTTAATTAATACAAGAAAGAATAAAAGACATGAAGAGATAGTCTAAGAATCATATATCCTTTCCATTAAGTGTAAAATGTAATAGGTCCCAAGATTTACTATCATAGACAAAGTATGTTTGTTTTTCACCACTCGAACCCCCTCTCCCTGACCTCTTCTTTGTTCTATCCTTTTATAGAAATAAGGTATTTACAGAATTAGATCACAGATATCTAAAATATAGGTGCAATTGAGATTATCCATTGATATCTGCCTAAGATAGAGATTATAAACTAATTACATCAAATAGTAGAAAGAGAAACTAATTTATTGGTCAAGATCCACTTTTTATGGATCAGATCTTTGACCTCAAAGATTACAACAAAATGAGACAAAAATGATTTCTTGAGATAAAATATGAGGAATATTATTCATGTTTTTGAACTTGTTCTGGCACTTGTGATATCATAATCTTCAAAACCTCCATAGAGTGATCCTGCAAAATTATTTGAAATATCTTCAAAATCTTCATAAATTAAAATGTTGCGAGAACAATTGCATTTCTACAGTGCAGGTGAAACTGTATGATCTTGCCCTCTTTATAAAACTTCTTGACTGATGATGTCTCCCCTGTCTCTACTCTTCCTTCTAATGAATTTTCTTCAACAATGGGACTATTTAAATCAATAAACAACTTCTTTTATTTTTATTTATTTATTTATTTAACTTTTTTTTTTTATCTGGGAGTTCTTTTAAACCAGTTGATCTCTGCACCAGGTACTATGTCTTCCTCAGCGTGCAAGGGTGAAACTGAATATGGTTTTATCTTAGGACTAAGTTTTGGCAACTCAAACTCCAAAGAGATTATACTTTGTTTATGTGTTTCTTCTATAACAAATTGGTTGCAAATCTTTGTAGAATTTTTGTTTTTATTAAACCACCTTTCTCCTTCAACGGGTAATTTGAATGCAGTGAAAATTGAAAGCTTAGAAACTTGTATAATTTTATATCCAAGCTTGGTCTAATGTCCATCGAAGTTCTTTGCAAACAACATTGAAATTTTAGTATGATACCCCTTGAATGAGTATAATAAAAGACCCCAATTGGCTTGAATAAACTTGTCTGCGACCTATGGAAAAGTTTCCAAAAGTTTGATCCCTTCAAGTTCCGCTTTAAGGAGATTTCCACCCTTATGTTTAACCGTGATTACTGAAAAACCTCACCTTTGGCTTTATGAGTAGGGTGTTTATCTGGTTGGAAAAACGAGAGACTATACTAGTTATACATTTCTTCAGGATAATCGTAAGGGCCAACTTGTTCATCCACAAAGTAACAAGATCATTTGTTTGATACTTATGATCATATTCTAATGCAAACACCATACCCAATGTCGTCACCAGGTAAAGGGCCTAGCATAACGAAACACCTTCCTTATACCCTATCTTGTTCTCGGTAGAGTTAGCTCTAACCCAATCTGGTTATCGGAAGCTTGGAACTTTAGGCACTTTCATCATCGAACTCTTCGCTGGAATACAAAATCGAAGGAGGTAGACATGGTCCAAACTCAACCCCTCGCCATTCATTTCATATGAAATCATTATATTTTCTTCAGGACTCAATGGATGCTTCCTGTAGATGTTGTCGTGGGAATTTCAAAGGCACTTGGATGCTCCTTTAAGGCACATCTTTGGAATCTTAACGCCTGTCATTTGGTATTTAAACAATTATTACACTAGTTGGGCGCAAATTGTTTTATGTTAATAGGATATATCCCACATAAAAACCATCCAAACATTTGAATATGTTTACATGGTCAAGCACCCATAGCATCCTTCCACGTGTAATGGAAGAACTCTAACTCCTTGTGGGATCTCTCCTTGTGGCGTCATCCATTGTGAGCGCTACTCTTTGATGACTTGGCACATGTGTTTGATGCTTGGACTGTCTTGCTATTTGGATATTGAGACTTGGAGATTTGGGCTTACTTGACCCAAAGCCCAAATATTTTTATAAATAAAAAATCATAAGATTATTTTTTAACACTATGGGCTTGGGTGCTCTATAACATAGATATTGGACTCAAAGGCAAATATATTGTTTTTTTATATGAAAAAGCCACAATATTGTTCAATAACATAAGCAACTTGAATATATCATGAGAACAAACCTGACGAAGAACTTGAAGGATTTTTAGGAAATTATACAAAATCGGTGAAGAGGTTATAATTTTGACCAGAGCGTAATGACATTGTAAGAATGTCCTTCTTCTAGTAGCGCTCATATATTTACCACATGTGATGCCATAATTTATCACAAGATACTAAATTCTAACCCTGCATATCTGGGTATTAACAGTTGTGATAAAAGAGGTATGTTTTGTATGTTCATTTCTCCTTGAATGAAAAGATAATTGTGGTTGTCTTGTTCCTGCACAATATGAAAATATGAAATATACTTGATAACATACTTATGTTTAGAGGAGAGGAGCATGTCACAAGAATCATTAGAACAGGAAATTTCAATAAATGATCCATCAATAGTAGGAAAACATTATTGATATATCTCGGTTAAACTAGGAGAATTTATAACATCAAGACAATCCAAATCAACATAAATTAATTCCAAATTGTCCATGTGTGAGGAAGAATTCTTTTTAAGTGTGTCCATATTTTCTTTATTGATAAAATTATCAAAATTCATGTCTTTCCCCATAGCTTCCTCTTTCGTTCCTAGTGGTGGAGAATATGATATAGGATAATGAGAACCTGACATTACCATCGGTGTGACCCAAAGTGTCTCATTATCAGCATAAAAATTCTCCTCTTTTTCAACTACAGAAAAATCTAAACTTGAATTTACAAAAGAGGCCTCTTTTTCATCACAAGGAAAGAAAGGGGGAGTGGAGTGGTGGGAGGATACATGGGCTTCTTCCAAAAAAAAAATCCCTCTTTGATCTATTAGAAATCACAACAACATAAGAATTCTAGATATTAATCACAAAAATAGTTCACATGATCAATATCCATAAAACTTAAAACACAAATACAAGTGTAGAAAATTCCCACAAGAATTTTCAAAACAATTATGACTTCAAAATTCCTTATTATCTTTATTAAATCGTAAGTAATAGTATCATCTTTCATTACAAAGGGAAAAATTTCCTTATTATATTCAACTATCTTTCTTTTATAAAACAAGAGAGACTCTTCATCTCTCATGGTTGTTCGCTTCATTTTCCCCCAATTTATTTTTACGTTTTCAAAAATGTAGATGTGGGATTTACAAATGGAAGATAAACAGGTCCCTGGGTGATTACATTTACCCTATGGTATTTTACAAATGATATGTATTTAAAAATATTATTCACTTTTCCTATTGTCTTCGTTTTCTGAATTTCTTAAGTCATTATGGAAATTTCTGGCCATGGCTTGTTGTACGAGATCATTATGACTTCTTCTCCTTTGTCTCATCTTTCCATTGAGCTATTGTTGGCTTGATTTTGTTTCACGTAGCTTGAGATATATATTTTTGAGGTCTGCATAGCCGATTCTTCATCTGAATTCGGGTTCCTTATGTGTTTTTCATTTTTAGACCATTTCTTCTCTCAATGTGCTATCATTTCATATGCCATATTGTTCTTCTCTTCTCCATATTTCCATCAAGTTATCCTAGGACTGGTTTTGTTTCTTGTAACCCCATATATGGCTTCCTGAAGTTTGTATGTCCATTTCTTTCCCTGAATCTGTGGTCTATTTTTTTTTATGTCTTTAGTAACTTGTCTGTCCTGGAGATATCTACCCTTGCATTTCTCTATCCAATACCTTTCTGACGAAGTATCATGGATCCAATTCCAACACCCGTGGAAAACATTATGCCCATTTAAATATCATCGCTCAACAATCGTCGATCAAGCCCGTGGGTTAATCTTGACCATTGAAATTGAACCTGCAAAAATGAGTCTTACTTGCATCAGAAAGTTCGTCAAACAATGATTTAAATGGTTCAGTACCTACATATAATTTGAATAAGAATCTGGGCGGACATGAGACATATGGCTATTAGTTCAATTTTAGCTAATTTTCTCTTTTTTAGAATTAGGAAAGTAATTAAAAATAAAATAAAAAATCAAAAGTAAAAATAACAAAATCATTTACATTATTCTACAATTATTTACAAAGTTAAAAACAAAAATCTAGCCCTAATCCTATGTTATCAAAGAAAATTAAAATTAACTAAACTAATTACCCACAATTAATGAAAAACTAAAATTACTAAGGTTAAAAATTAATGATAATTACCCCAACCCCCTCTAGATTTGAACCCGTGACCTTTGAGGAAGAAACATACATTTTTAACCATTAGGCCAATTCATCTTGCTTATTTATCTATTCTACAAGAAACTAGTTATCCATGAAAAATTAAAAATAAAATTCAATAAAGAAAGAAATAAAAAATTAAACAAATAAAATTAAAAAATTAAAATAAGAAATTAAATAAACAAAATAAAAACAAAAAATAATAAAATAATAAATAAATTATAATGCATTTCCCCCTTCAATCGTCGTCGTGATTTTTCAGTGAGCTCACCCACTCTATTCACTTTGTCAATGATGATGGGTGGGGCCCACTCCCAACTCCACGTCGTCGATCACTTCACCCCCTCCACATTTCACTGACGATCATTTCAACTCAATTGCCAATGAATCCACTCTATTCTCATAAATAACATTATAATATTCCCATTCTCCCACATATATATATTAAATAAAACCTTCAACGCATGTTATATGTTTATCGGTGTTGGGGTAAGAGAGTTCATCATCAGGAATTGAGGTATGAGAGGCAGGAAGCCTTAGTAAAATCTTGATGATGACGTCGAGACTTATATTGGCTCACACTCCCTACGAGAATTATATTAACCCATCTTTTACACATTTCCCAATAAATATTCTTATAATAATATTTTTTTGTGAAATAACATTACATGATGTGTGGTCTGAGTATCATCGTCGAGTTTGTTTTTGTAGGGAAGTGAAGTTTAGACAAAATAATTAACTCGTGATCTCTCCCATGCCATTAAAGAAAATTATAATATATTTTTCTAATAATTTCAAGGAATTTGGGAATAATAAAACTTTAACGAGGATATTATGGTTCTCATGGTATTTGGGGAGGCTAGGAAGAAATTCCTAAAAAATAGGAAATGTTGATTATTTGGGTCGGTTTTCATTGATGTCAATCCTTGAAGCAATTCCAATAGCAAATTCTGGTAGCCCCAACAGTATGGTTAAGGGACTCAAGTTTGTCTGATGTATAATGGTATGGATATCGGTATATTTGCAGGTAAGACTATTCTAGGTGGATAGTACATGGAATGACATTTTCAGTGATATGTGGAATGCCACATCACTCCTCACGGTTAGAGAGTTATGGCCTTGTGAAGCTCGAGAACCCTCATGAGTTATCTAGAAGCCCCTAGAAGGTCAAATAAGTCAAATTACTCTAGAAACTCCTAGAAGAAGTTGACTACTCAAAGTGAGGGAAACTAAGAGTTAAACATGGGTTAAGTTGTTGCAATAAGAAAATAATTAAAAATAATTTAGTTGCAACTAGAGGTGGAGAGTTTACTATTTGTGGATAAAGTGGTTGTAAGTGGACAAGTGGTTAGAAGTGGATTAGCCCTAAAAGAAGGAAGTTGGGTAAATTTAGTTAGATGGTAACTCCCTGAGGAAGCTACTTGGAGAGTATAAATAAGAGAGAAAGGGTCTCCTATTAGCACCTAATGAGAACATTGAATATCTATCATTTTTGAAAAGTTTATTTTAGGTACTCTTTGTTACATCTAAAGTTACACAAGTCTGAGGTAGCAAAGAAGGGTTGATGGTGAAAGTTTCAAAATTGTAGAATTACTGGAAAACCCTAGTTTTTTAGGCGTACGTGGGATGTATTGGAGGAAGGCACATACATACACAGGTTGAAGGAGAACAAGGAGCGTACATATGCAATCTGAAGAAGAAGAGGTTGCGTACAGTTGGGAAAATACATGAAAGCTTGAGGAGATGAAGAAGCCAAGTCTCTAAAGTCTAAAATCAAGCTCCCAGGAAGGTCTGCAATGATCAGGTACAACAAATCTATCTATAGGTTCAAAAGGTACTTCTTAATTTTATGTGTAATTCGATATTGTTGTCTACATGAGATATGGTTATGGGAGTTTGAGGATTATCCCTAGAGAGGTAGTTGATTGTATGACCCTTATTGTATGAGCTAGATCTATAGAAATACAACATTTGTATCTTTGGTATTCATTATTGTTACATCTTGTTGGGTTGATTTTTGAGGCATATCTTGTATTTATTGGTACATGGTTGAGGGTTTTGGTTGTGATGTGTTGGTGAATTTGTTGGTGTATTTTGAGGTTGCATATAAGTGAGCGTTTGATGTCTAGTCCATGTGACGGTTATTACACTTGATCAAGATTGTATACACATGTATGGCACATGACTAGAGAGACATAGATGCATTTGGTTAAGGGATATGTATGATGATGTATGCATAGGGCATAGCTACATATTGGACATAGTGACATGTTACAGGTGGATGTGACAGAGGCAACAAAGTGTCTAAGTTTCAGAAAGGTGAAAACCCTAGCTTTTTAAAGGTGTGCACAGGCTACAGTATAAACAAGTCATGTACATATGTGGGATGCAGTATAGACATGTCATGTACATACGTAAGTTGCAGCATATACAGGATAACTACTTGATATTTTTGTTGGTACAGGATGGTTACAGGTACAGGTTGATCACAAGTTATTGGTACAGGTTGTTGGCACACATTGGTACAAGTTTACAGTGGAATATCACATAGTGATAGTGTGATAGTGGTTTCTTCATCTATTTGGAACTTATATTTTAGGGCAGAAGGACGAGGAAAGGATAGGTGGTTGTAGACAAAGAACATAGGGGGTTGTAGCCTCCTTTTGGTTGGAGCCAGAGAATTGGGGATTTGGAGCTTCCCTCAAGTTGTAACCTGAAAATATAGGGGGTTGGAGCCTCCTTCCAATTGCATCTAGAAAACAACGGAAGTTGGTGTTTCCAATGAATGCAATTAATAAATACATATAAGAAAAAATATTTCGTGGTTTTCTCCAGCATTGGTTTTCCACATAAAAATACTAGTGTACTATGTATGTGTGTGATTGCTCATTGTGCATGGTTTATTTATCCTCCACTTGTTGAATTATATTGGTAAATTGATCATAAATATAAAAAAACACTTATTAATTGTGGTTAAAAAGGATTAAAAATCCCTATCATTGATTCACCCCCCTCTCAGTAATCCAACAATTGGTATCAAAACAAGTTCCTTCGGGAATAAGTTTAACCACTGGAAGGTAGATCATGGAGAGAAACAATATGTATAAAAATGGAATACCACATTTCGATGGATAAAACTATGCATTCTAGTGTAGAAGGATGAAAACATATGTACATGCACATACATTCGAGATTTGAAAATCAATAGTAAATAGATATAAAGAACCTTACATTCCTCCAATAGATGAAAATGGAATGAATCTCAATCTAAATAATTCGAAAGCCAAAAATGATATCCTGAATGGTCTGGTTGTTTCGGTATATGTTAAAGTTATGCATTGCATATTAGCAAAGGAGATTTGGGACAAACTTCAAAATGTTTATGAAATAGAGACAAAATTCAATTAGAGGATTGGGATAATAAGTTGATGAATCTATAATTGTTCAAAGAGTGATAAGATCTCTTCCACTGAGATTTGATCCTAAGATCTCATCACTAGAAGAAATAACATATCTGGATTCGATAAGCATGGATGAGCTACATGGAATTTTCACATCCTATGAAATGAGAAATGAATAGGAGAATCCTGTTACAAAAGAAGCAACATTCAAAGCATCCAAGAAGTCAAATCAAAAGGGAAAGAAAAAGGAAAATTTAGATAGTAACAGTAGTGACATCTTAGAAGACGATGAAGAAGTAGCCAACTTTGTCAAAAGACTGAAAAAGGGAACCGATGGAAAATATAGAGGTAAACTTCCATTGATTTGTTTTAATTGTGATGGTATTGATCATTTTTCTAACAAATGTGCCCATAAAAAAATAAAAATAAATGAAGAATATGATTCAAATAGAAAACAAATATACAAAGACAAAAGAACCAAAAATAAAAATTTTAAGAAAAGTTTTTTCACCAAATAAGACAACACCTCATCAGACGAAGATGAAGTCAGTGAAAGTGAGATAGAAAGGGTTATATTCATGGAAGTAGAAGACCCCGATGACGAAGGAATGAAAGAATAATATGAAGAGGTATAAGTTGACTATAGAGAAGAATTGATGAGTGCCATAGAAATTATAATAAGGGAAAAGAAGAAAAACAAGTCACTACAGAAAAAACTAAAAAGAAAAGAGGAAACTCAAAATTCCAACTCTGAAGAACTAGAGAAGATGATCACTAAATTAAAAATCCAAGTTGAAGAAGACAAAAGAATTGAACAAGCACTCAAAGAACAATTGGAAGAAAAAGACATGATCATTAGTGGTTTGGAATAAGAGATTGTCACATTGAGAAAATACTTTCAAGAGAAAAACATGTAGAACAAATCCAAAGTGTTGGACAAGATTATTAGTAGTCAGAGGCCAAATCGTGACAAGTCCAGACTTAGATACAATCAAATAGAAAAATGATCAAGATCCAAAACTATAGATCAATAATCAAAATCAAGAAGCTACACAGAGACAGTCAGAGGATCTCCCAAGAATGAAGAATACAAGAGGTTTTATCAAAGAGATGGTCTGCCACCCAGAAGATTCAAATTCTAGAATTAGCATCAGTCAGAGCGAAAGGGGTCTCAAGAAGAAGAAGGATTCAGAAGATTAACTCCTTTCAAAATATCTTCAACACCGAAGTATCAAAGTATCTTCTTTGGTTTATGTTATTCATGTAACAATTTTGGACATAAGGTTGTAAATTGCAGAGAAAACAGCAAAAACAAAAACAACTATGAAAGTAATGCATAAAATGGTTATCCAAGAAGGCCTAGTGAAACACAGAGAAGAAGCTACAAGAGGTTTGAATCCTTGAGCATTGAAGTGGAATGCTACAAGTGAAACAACTTTGGACACATGGCCAAATATTATAGAATGCCAGACTCTCCTAGAGAATCACAAAAAAATAACAACAGTCAAGGATAGGAACCTCCGCAAAGAATATGGATAAGAAAGCAGAACCAATATAACAATGAAGAATGCACACTCTCTCTACAAGTTAAAAACAAGAAACATGGTTGGTACGCTGACAACGACTACTCAAATCACATGACATGTGATGCAGACATGTTTCTGACCTTGATAAAGGAAAGATACGGACCAATCTCCTTTGGAAACGATGACTCATCTAGAATTATTGGAAGAGGTACAATCATAATTCGAAATAAGGATACCAAGGTAGAAAATGTTCTACTAGTGGAAGATATGAAACACAATCTTTTGAGTGTAAGTCAAAAGTGTTACCAAGGTCACAAACTTGTGTTTGATTCATAGAAGTGTGAGATAAGAAAATAAGTTTTAGGAAGAGTAGTTGCAAAACTTGTAACAAAATTAAGAAACATATATGTATTAAGTGAATTTGAAAATGAAAAGTGTTGTCTGGGAAAGGAAGATGAAGTTTGGCTATGGAAAAAAAGAATGGCTCATATAAACTTTAATAACCTTGTCAAAGTCTACAAAAAGGAAGTAGTCAGAGAAATTCCCCAGATCACAAAGCCAACCAACACATTATGCAAGAATAATCAATAAGGAAAGAAAACAAAGACCAAGTTCAAATAAAATAAATAATCCATAACAAGACCGTTGGAAATTGTGCATATTGATCTAGTTGGACCAACTAGAACAAAGGGTTTAAAAGGTGAGCAGTATTTTATGATATTAGTTGATGATTATACAAGAATGGCTACAATTGTTTTTATCAGGAAGAAGTTAGAGGCATTTGAGAAATTAAAAATATATAAGGATATGGTTGAAAATAAAACCGAATTGAAAATCAAATATTTGAGATTGAAAAATGGAGATTTTATGTTGGCCGCGGGCCTGTTTTGAGGAGATGTTATTTTTGAGGGAAAAATCCAGAATGAGAAAAGTACAGCTGGAAGGAAAAGCAACATGTGTGAGGAAAGAATGAAAGGCATGCATGCAGGGAAACCTAACCACATTAGGGTTAGGTTTTTTGTAAGATATTTTAATGGTTGAGGAGCCAAGAATAAGTATAAATAAGTACCTAGGAGGTGTAGTTCGAGAGAGACCAAGAGAGAGAAATGTGGTAGAGTTTTGTCATGTTTGAAGGAGGAAACTATTGTAATATATGAAACCATTTTGTAAGTTTTTGAGTTGTAGGAGAGTTAAGAAACTCGATCTTGAGGGTTAGATCGCAAGATGAGGATTCTAGTGCGATCTAGTCAACCTCACAAGGATCATGGAGCATGTTACGATTGTAATATTAGAGTCTATAGTGCGCAAGGCGCTACAGATGTTGGAATATTGGTTGTCGTCATTGATGTCAACCCTAGTCATGGGTTTTGGACCACAAGATTGATGAAGGTATTTGGACATGAAGGAAAATGCACATGTAGATACAAGACCCATGGATGGATAGTATACATCATGTTGTTTCTAGTGGTATGTGGCACATCAAGTGGATCCTCATGGTTGAGGAGAAATGAATTTTTGAAGATGACAAAGTGAATTGAAGAAGGAAGTACATGTAGGCCCTGAAGATAATTAAAGAAAATAATTACAAAATAAGAAATTGTCAGGTCGACCCTAATGTTAAAAGGAAGTGACATAAATGGTATAAATAAATATTATTATACATTCATTTGATACACAAGTCGAATTTCAGAGGAAATCAAAAGTAAAGAAGGACGGATTTCAAGGGAGGATGAAGTGTTTTGGTGATGTGTTCTAAGTATCAAGAATTGGTATCAGAGCAGGTTGCCTTCAGAATAGTTTAACCACTGGGAGGAAAATCCTGAGCAGAGATGGATGACCATGAGCACATTTCAAATGGGATTCAAAAATTTGATGGAAGAAATTATGCATACTGGAGTGATAAAGTGAAAAATTACCTAATGGCTTTGGGAGTAGACATTTGGTACTCAGTTGTAAATGGCTATGTAATCCCAAATAATTCTCCAACCGATCCAAATGAGAAGAAGCTTATGAGTTGTAATTCAAAAGCTAGACATGTTATTCTAGCAGCATTGGCACCAACCATTGATAGCAAATTGATGGGCTGCAACACTGCTAAAGAGGTATGGGACAAACTCAAGAGTATCTACGAAGGTGATCCAAAAGTTAAGTAGGTCAAGCTTCAACGACACAAAGCGGAATTTGAAAATTTGAAGATGAATGAAAGGGAATATTTTGCAACCTATCTTCTTAGAGTTGATGAAGTTGTTAATGCTATCAGAGGATTAGGTGAAGAGCTTGATGAATCATTGGTTGTAAAAAAAGTGTTGAGATAACTTCTCTTGAAGTATGATGCTAAGGTCTCCACCATTGAAGAAACTAGGGACTTGACCAAAATGACAATGGATGAATTACATGGGTCTCTTATAGCATATGAAATGAGAACAGGTACAGAAAGTGACCAACCAAACAATGAATCAGCCTTTAAATCCATAAAGAAGACAAAAGACAAGGATAACGACCTTGATGAAGAAATAACAAATTTTGTAAGAAGGTTTCAGAAGGGAAGTGGAAGATGTAAAGGTAAGTCTCCTCTCAAATGCTTTAACTGTGGTAGAATAGGACATATTGTTGAAAACTGCTACTATTAAAAGAGAAGTCTCAACAATAAAAAGAGCTTCTACTCCAAGGATGATGACATCTCCTTAGATGAGAGTGATGAAGAAGATAATGATGGAGGAGAAGTCCTCTTCATAACCCAAGAAACCCAGGATGATGATCACAAGAATTCTAAAGAAGAAGAAATCATTTGTGAAGAAGATTC
>JASDQU010682449.1:1222-30008 GCA_032191745.1 Picea mariana | reverse complement strand
AAAGCTTGGAAGTGAAAATGTAAAAGCAGGAAAAGTCCTATTGGTTGAATATCTGAAGTATAATCTCCTTAGTGTTAGTAAAATGTGTGATCAAAGATAAACTCTTACGTTTGACTCCCAAAAATGTAAAAACAGAGACAATAACTCAAGAATATTGGTTGCAACTGCAACAAGAAGACCAAACAACATATACATCCTAGACATGAAGAAGAGAGAGAAGATACAAGCCAAAGAAAAGGATTCCAAGGAAGAAAATGTCCCAAAGACCAAAAATAAGGATGAAGTATTATTGAGTGCCACATGTTCAGGGGGAGCAACCCCAAAGAAGAGAGTTACCTTTTGCCATTAAACTCAGGGAGAGAATCCCTACCCTTTTCCATTTATGTCAAAGGGGGAGATAAATTGGGATCATGATGATAGGGGGAGCATGAGTGTTTCCATCAATGACAAAGGGGGATATTGTTGGAAGATTGGTTGTTGTCATTAATGTCAACCCTAGTCATGGGTTTTGGACCGCAAGATTGATGAAGGTATTTGGACATGAAGGAAAATTCACATGTAGATACAAGACCCATGGATGGATAGTATACATCATTTTTTTTCGATGGTATGTGGCACGTCACGTGGATCCATGGTTGAAGAGAAATGAATTTTTGAAGATGAAAAAGTGAATTGAAGAAGGAAGTACATGTAGGCCTTGAAGATAATTAAAGAAAAGAATTACAAAATAAGAAATTGTCAGGTCGGTGTTAAAAGGAAGTGACATAAATGGTATAAATAAATATCATTATACATTCATTTGATACACAAGTTGAATTTCAGAGAAAATCAGAAGTAAAGAAGGCCAGATTTCAAGGGAGGATGAAGTGTTTTGGTGATGTGTTCTAAGTATCAACAATAGAACCATAATAAAAGATCCTAAGCTTCCAAATATTTGTGGATGTAGCCCAAGAGGGGGTGAACCATGGTAGATCATGTGTTATGCTAATTTCTTATGGTTTATGTATTTGTTGTTAATGATTAAATATTAGATGAATGTATTGATGTGATAGTTAGATCTGTTGATTTACATGCATGAATAAAGAACAAAAAAGAGTTTAATGTAGATGGACAATTAATTAAATAAATGAAGATCACAAAATACAATCCCAGATCCCCACTCATTCCCAGACTGCAAGCACTAGATCATTGTAGTCACCCATAGAAGTATCTCGGGTGAGACTGCACAATACACTCTGTGTGTTGCGTTTCCTTTTGGTTTACTAGGAGGGTCGATAGTTTTAGAGGGATTTGTTGGAAGCTTGTTTAGATATGAACCTGGGTCAGCCTAACAAGTAGGAAGAGAGAGTAATAAGCAACAAGTGGTTCCATTGTTGACTGAAACTACATGGGATTGAGTGAGTGGGATCCGTGAAAGAATCATGAAGAGAATGAAGCTATAAAAATGAATGTTTGGACCATGGAATCAAATGAAGGTGGAGATTGAAATTTGGTTGAAAACAAAGGAGATGGATTTTTCACAGAAAGACAATATAAAAGCTAACATAACACTGCGCAAATATCTGGACAAGTATGTATTCAGTGACTTCCATGAAGTATTTTTTTTGTGATTTCCCACATTTGTTGCAGGAGTGGATATTGAGGTTGAAAGACAACCATGTGAAAAATCAGATCATACAGTTAGAGTGGAATCATGTGGAGATCACACAGTTACAACAAGTTGATAACAAATTCACATGCATAGTAGATTTCTAGTTAGACAGTATTGTTGCAGGATTTATCATAGAATTTGTAGTAGACACTGCGAAGTCTTACAACATAATAGAGCAAGAGTTTCTAAGAGGATTGGGAGGAAGGTATATTACATGAATGTATACTTCCATAAATATATTACTTTATAAAAAAAGTGTAATTACTATGGAGTCAGACAACTAAACTTTCCCGTGTGCATGGGGGAAGGGGGGAAGCACTGACAAGAACTGGAGAAATGAAGGAAGAGATGGATAAAGGGAAGAAGGAGGAGGCCTTGGACCCAATCATGATGGAGGAATATAAGATCAAGCAGTCCATGGAAACAACTGGAAAAACACATAGTGGAGTACCCTACCAATATAGGATGAATAATAAGAAGATAGCCATAGCGGAGAGAGAGGGACTAGAAAGTGATGAAGAAGAGGTAGATGATCTCGAGCTTGTGGAGAAGATTGAGGAAATACTGTGCACAATGTATGAGAGGAAGATGAGAGGCCCAAGGGCAGGAACCGAAGACATAAATCCTATCCATGTCAGTGTCATTGTGGAACCCATAAACCCATGTGCGACTAATACACCAGAAAGAACACCACTATTCAGACAACCAAAATTTAGTGGAAGAAAGACGACAAGAAGTGCAGCCAACCAAGGAGAAACAATTGGAGGAGCCAGTTCATGAAGTAATAGTCAATTATCTACACCATGCAGAGGTCGTAGTTCATCCCCATTCAAAATGGCAGGACATGATCCCACCATCAGGTTACCCAAATTCAAGGGAGAGGCATCAGAGGATCCCTAAAACCACTTGTTTATCTGTGAGAAGATTTGGGAAGAAAATCATATCATAGATGAGGATAAAAAACTTGCGCAGTTAGCTATCACACTAAGAGACAGTGCACTGGATTGGTACATGAGATTAGTTGTAAACAGTCCACCGAGAACAACAAGGATGGTTGTAGATTTCAAGAATATATTGATAAATGAATTTCAAAAACTAAGATCAGAAGACCAGTACATGAATGAGGTGATTGAGATCAGACAGAAACTGAGAGAGTCTATTTGGTAGATCGATCAGAGGTTCAAATGGTTGAAGGGTAAATTGAAATGTCATGACTGACATGCAACATTGACATCTCTTTGTGAACTCACTATTACCACACCTGAAATACCATTTGAGGAAGAAGAAGTTTCAAACTCAGGTAGAGGCTCTACAAGAAGCCCTACAAGTCAAGGAGAACCAATACCATAAGATAGATCCAACAATAGAGGAGTTGAAGGAGGATCTGAAGAACCTCACATTTCAACTAAACCAGAATAGGGGAAAAGAGAAAAGAGAATTTGTTTGGTGTACCACATGCAGGATGGAAGGACACCACAAGAATGAATGCCCAACATTCACATAGTACATGGAAACAGGGATACCAAACCCTTTTACAACAGAAGGACCATGGTGTGAGATCTGTAAAACAAATGGAAATAATCCATATCATTGTCCAATGATGCAGAAGTATCAAACAGTACCCAAGAGTTCATATTTCAACTTTTGCAAGAAAGTGAGTCATGATGACAAAGATTATAGAACAATGGATCTGATGAGGGAGAGAATGTCAGATACCTATAGGGTGCACGAAGAAATTATGATAGGACAAGTTGCACCTCAGTTAAACCAAGTACCACCTCCATACAACACTATGAAACCTCAGTATAATAACGTGGAACCACAGTATCACCCTGTGCAGTATAATTAGGTGCCTCAGTATAATGCACCACAAGGAGACCGAATTGGATACAGAGGTGGAGAACAAGGTAGAAGAGGATTTGGAATAGGAAGAGGTCCAGTAGTATTCCACAACTACCAACATACCAAAAAATATTCAAGGGAATGTCCACTTCCACCTATGACATGCATGTATTTTCATGCAACAGACCATGATACGAAGGGCTGACCAACATTATTGGGAAAAATTCAAGAAAAGAGAAATCAGAACAATCAAAATTTTCAGTGGATTTTTGTGAAGGCAGGGGATGATGAAATAAATATCAGCATAGTTATGCATAGAGGAACTAAGACATGAGTTGACGCACTATGATAAGACCTAGCACAACACCAATGGGTGAAGAAGCATATAGAACCATAGGGATAGTTTGATGCTGGGAAAGAAAAATAAATATGTAAGGAAGCAAGGCAGGGGTTCCTCAAGAAAGATGTCGCATCTACATCAGCCACACAACATTCTTAGAATGTACTATATTCCCTTATTGACGGATCACACCAGTGAAGTACCACCTATAGCACAAGTAAGTACCATAAATATGTTTTTGCAATCCTTTGTTAAGCTATTGAATGATCCATCGTCTGTTAAAGTTTTGTAAAATATGTAACAAAAAAGTAGAGGGGAAGTTAGAGCAGAAAACAGTCATTCACCTCCATACACAAAGAAAGACAAGTAAAGAATTCAGAATGAATGCCAACATTGGAGATTTCAACATGGGGGACATCATACTAGATATAGGCTCCAAGGTAAATGTGTTACCCAAGAAGAAATGGAAATGAATGGGAGAGCCCACACTAGGCTATTCACTTGTCCAATTGAAGCTATAAAACCAACACATATTTCTACCAATTGGAAGGCTTAAGGGTGTGAGAGTAGATCTGAATGGAGTGTGCACTAAGGAATGTTTTGAAGTTATAGAAATAGCAGATGGCACAACACCTTATCCAACATTGCTTGGGATGGATTGATCATTTGATAACCAGGAAATGATCAACTTGAAGACAAGGAAGATGATATTTGAATTAAGAGAATACATATTCATTGCACCATTAGATCCATCAGAAGGAAAAAGGTTTGTAGAACCCACTTTCTTAGATTCAGAGGAAATCAACCAGTTATACAGAACCACCACGCGTGAAGAAGATTATTTCAGCCCAACTGCAGATGGAGTAATCAGCTAGAGGAGAATCACATCATGTGCTTCTGACTCATATATAGGTGTGGATAATTGGCAACAAATATTACATGAAGTATCCACAAGAAGGTGCACAATAACAGACTGCGCAGTAATATGGGTGGGTACAGAGATAAGAGAACCTCATAGTTTTCATGGGGTGAATGGCTTATAAGAATTCCTCACAAGATACAAAAATGAAGTGTTAGAGAATCAAAGGCTCTTGGACCTAGACATCACACTCAAGGAAACACCCAAAATATGGTGAGGTGCGCACAAAGAAATAGTCAACGACTCGTACCAATGTAAGCGAATACTATGCATTAGATTCGATGCAGAGTAGGAAAGGAATGGGATGCAACGATATGATGGACAGAGGACACCAATAACACACTTGGATAAGTGAAGAACACTATGGAAGATGACACCACCAGAGGAATGGCCTGATTGCTTCATCCACACATTGGAAGGAATTCCAACAAACTAGTATGTAGACCAGGAACTGTGCAGAGGCACTACAGAATGGACAACATTACAAAAAAAAATTATAGTCACTTTCTCATTTGAACATGAGAACCCCAACATGGATTTATCACTCAAACAGATAAGAGGGTTAATATTTTTTGATAAACCAAAGGTTGAACTAATGATAGAGTATCAACAACATAATAGACATATAGTTAAGGAACTATTGCCATGCTATCATGTGGAAGAAGAAGCACCATATGAGGATGACCCGTGCAATATTCATATTACATAAGTTGAAGGTGAAAGAGAGGTGGATGGTTCATCTCTAGAATCTGAAGTGTTTTATGCACCGATCAAGGTAAAGAAAGTCAACATTGGAACAACTGAGAATCCAAAAATGGCCAGCATTAGAGACTACTGGTATGAAAAAATAGTGGAGATGATAACATAGTTATTGCGCGAGTATAGCGTCCTATTCCCAATAGCATTTATAGAGATGAAAGGCATAGCAGCAGAGATAGGAGAGATGAAAATACCTCTCAAACCCGAGGCTAGATCTGTCAGAAAACAACCATATAGACTAAATCTAATATTTAAGCAGAAAGTGAAAGTAGAAATTGACAAAATGTTGGAAGCTGGAATCATAGAACCAATAGAGCAATCTGAATGGATAAGCCCCATGGTAGTGCAAGAAAAGAAACAAGGGGGGATAAGGATTTGTGTAAACTTGAGAAAACTGAATGATGCTTTCTTACATGATCATTTTCCTACCCCTTTCACAGATGATATCTTAGAGAATGTAGGAGGCCACGAAGCATAATCATTTATAGATGGATCCTCAGGTTACCATCAAATCAAGATAGCTCCCGAAGACAGGTACAATACCACTTTTTCCACAGAATGGGGTTCCTACCAGTACACAGTCATGCCTTTTGGGATGAAGAATTCACCAGCCATATTCTCAAGGGTAGTCATAGCTGTATTCAAAGAATTCATCCATCAATTTTTAGAAGTGTGTCTAGATGATTGGACCATATATAGTCTGTTAAAAGACCATGTGGAAGTGTTAAGGCTGATGTTGGAAAGATGCAGACAATGTCAGATATCATTGAATATCAAGAAGTGCATTGTTTGGACACCTTTTGGAATATTGTTGGGACAGATAGTCTGTAAACAAGGGTTATTGGTGGATCCTGCTAAGATTGTAGTCATTGTTAATTTACCAACACCAAAATCAGTGCGACAATTGAGAGCAACATTGGGACATACATGCTAGTACAGAAAATTTATAAAAGGTTATGAGCAGATCACTGTGCCAATGGAGAAATTATTAAAGAAATATACTAAATTTCAATGAAATGAGGACTGTCAGCAAGGTTTGGATACTCTAAAAGAAAATATGGTAACAACACCTACTCTAGTATTCCCAGATTGGAAAAAAACATTCCATGTGCATGTAGATGCATCAACTATAGCACTTGGAGAAATTTTGGCACAGCTAGGAGCAAGGGAATTGGATCATCCTATAGCACTTTCTAGCACAAAATTGTTAGAATTAGAGCAAATGTACAATACTATAGAAATACAGGGCCTAGATATGGTCTATGCACATCAGAAGTTTAAACATTACTTACTGGGAAACCACTTTAATATGTTCACAGATCATTCCTCCCTCAAATACCTTGTCAACAAACCAGTGTTAGGGGTGAGGATCTATAGATGGATACTATTATTTGAGGAATTAGACTTTGAAGTGATAGTCAAACCAAGGAAGCTAAATGTTGGACCTGATCACCTATCAAGGGTAACCAATGGAGAATAACCTACCAACTTGGAAGACAACTTCCATGGTGCACAATTATTTTTAGTCCAAGTAGCTGACGAATATTTTGCTGACATTATTGAATACCTAAGTATAGGGATTGTGCCACAAGAGTTTAACACTACCCAGAAGAAAAGTATGGTAGTGAGAGTTGCAGACTATCAACTGATTGCAGGACATTTATACAAAATTGGAGCAGAAAGCATTTTGAGAAAATGCATACTAGAACATTAAAAGCCTAGGATTTTGGCAGAAGCTCACGAGGGAATAGTCGAAAAACATTATGCAGGAAAAACTACCACAAAAAAGGTATTACACATAGGCCTATGGTAATGGAGAAGGATAGGATTCTAGCAGTATTTCATCAGGAGTTATAGAAAATAAGAGATAAATCTTGGCATGTCAAACATATCAAGAGGAAGGATTTCAAGGAATGAGACATAGTCTTATTCTATGACAGTAAGTTTTTGCAACATCCTGGAAAGATTAGAATGCATTGGATAGGGACCTATGAAGCAAATATTGACACAGATTGGGGAGTTGTACAACTAAAGGACCTCACAGGAGAAGAGATGAAGGGAATGATCAATGGGAGTCAACTGAATCTGTGCAGGGACAGTCTCCCTCCTAGCACTTAAAAAGTTAAAATGGAGTAAGAAAACATGTACATAGCATAAACAAAGGAGAAAAAGAAGGAAAAAGAAATAAAAAAATAGAAAAGATAGAAAATACAAAAATACTGGAAAACACAATGCGCAATAGAAAGTGGATTCAGCGCGATGAAAGGAAAAAAAAATGGTCGCGCACAACATACAGACGATACACTGTGCACTAAGAAAGGGATACAACATACATACACCATGCACTCAAGATGCTCAATGCACTGGAAAAGGGACCAATGGTCAGAAAAAGAGGAAATATGAAAAATGGCGGGTATGATCAGAAAAAGCGTAATTATGAAAAATTATGGTTATGGACAGAAAAAGAGACAAAACGAAAAATGATCGTTACGGAAAAAAAAGTGCCAATTGGTGACATTTATGAAATTTAATGGAACGTATGCAAACAACTTTATCGCATTTATCACAACCAAAAAATCTTATCTAAGAAGCTTCCCAACATTCATGGCAGGCTCTATATAAAGGGGAACGTGGGAAAAACATAACTTATTGTGAAATTGTGAAATTGTGGAGATAGAGAGCACACAAAGTAAAGGAGAATAAATAAGTGCACAGTAACCTCGATGGCACCACCAAAGATGGGTGTGTTGAGCCAAGCAGTGAATAAAAATTGCAGCAGCATTGGAGTGCCTCAAGGAACCAACGAGGCTAAGCCAGAAGCCAGATATAGGGGGGAATTCATCGATGTAGATGAAATTCCCTCACCATATGAAGAAACAAAAAGCTTTACACTAGTGGAAAATGAAGCACAATCCCCAACAATAGAAGCCATGGACATCGAACGCAAAAAATGCACAGGGTCACACTGCAGATGATGCAGGAAACCCATGAAAAACTGCGACGACCGAGGGAGCCCAAAAAATAAATGATCAATCCACCACGTGCACAGAGTTTGCAACACCCAAACCAACCAGAGCAGGATCTGCGCAACAACAGGAGGGTCTGGTGGAATACATCACTGGTTAGCCAAAATCTGACATGGAAAAGAGACATATGGAGGTCGGGACCTCAAGCAAGCCACCAAGAAGAAATGGAAAGAATCCCATGGCACAGTCACCATGCAGATAGATTGATGCATCTATCGTACTTTTGTTCATTCCATAAGGAGTGAAAACCATGCCAACACTCCTGGGATGCGAGGAGAAATTGAAATACTCGGACCATGATGTGGTCGATGCTAGTAAATTTCCTGAGTTTGCACAACATGTGTACTTGTAAAGCATAGGGACAGGCCCCTTTGGAGACGCAATATTACAACCAAAGCCATAGGCTGCTGGCCTAACCAACATAGGGATTCTAAATCTGCTTAAGATTCCCCATTTTGGAAGGGGCAAAGAGGCAAACAATTGTGTCAAGAAGATGGCGGTCCTCCATGGAGGATTCCTATGGTTTGAATATCCCATTTAGATAGATGTAGAGTTTATAGCACTCATCATAGGTCTTCTATCAAGGGGTGAGAACCCCGTGCAGTACCTTGATGAAAAATCAAAGGAGAAATCCTTGGTTAAGGAGATGAAGAAAATATATGGTATAGAGAGGGGCTCATGCAACATCATGATTAAAAGGATCAGTGATGCAACAACGCGGATGACCACCAAACTCCTAGATTACAAAATTCTTAGGAAATTCCACAAGGAGGAAGTCCATGTTGGGGTCGTTGAAGCTGCAACGCAGTGCGCTAATGGCACTTTGCTCAGTTGGGCCCCCTATTTTTAAAATTTATTTCTCAACAAATACAAAGATGCACAATACTTGGAAACATATTTCCACTACTTGTGGCTACTCATGTTGATTGAGTTGATGGGATGGAAGGAGCCCCCATACTCTCATTTTTGTTAGCGCATAAATCATTGTCACGTAGCATGGTACACATCATTGGGGAGCAACTTGGACCCCAAGCATAGAAGTGCCAACACAAACACATTTTCCAGGTACTTTAATGAAATACAGGAGAGCATTGTGAACTCTTGGAGAATTACTCCAGACATGGTCGCGCAATTCGAAGATAGCCAACTTCAAAGTGATAAAGAACAATATGTGGATCCAAGTGAGCAGGGATCTAGGAAAGGAGTGGCTACAATTAAGGTACTGTGTCATAGAAGAAGATGTAGAAATGGCTATGAGAGATTGGAACGACGACTGGAGGATTCCATTCTTAAACCAAGAAGTACCTTAGGGTACGGAGGTAGATGTGGGGTCAACCAAGGCACCTGTAGAAGAGACAAATCTGCGCCTAAAAATCTGAAACCAACTCAGAAGACATCACAACAGAAGAAGGGGAGTGTGCCAAAGAAAGAAGCGCCTGTAGGAAAAAAGGACATTACCCCAACAACAAGAGAACAAGGAATGGGGGATATAAAAACACAAGAAACCCCCTCGAAAACAACCCCATAGGAAATAGCATTGTTAGCACTTGGTAAATTGTTGGGATGAAGAGAATGATCTACCAAGGTAACCTAGAAACCAACTTTAAGACTGGAAACTAGCCTTCCCTATCTAGAGAGGGCTCTCTCTGAGACTTAGTATCTGAGAGATAATAACTTTGGACTAATGGCTAGATTTATATGCTTGAGAAAAAATTTTCTAGTTTCGCTGGCAGGGAAGTATAGTACTTTTGGGATATGGAGTCAACCCCCTGAAAACAAGAGAAATCAATGACTGCTAGGGGAAACTTTGAGAGGACAAAGGATAAATAGGTAATGGTATTTCAGTTTCAACATCATTATGTATGGAGAAAGAAAGGAGAAACATAAAGCAAATCAAAGAACCATTAGAGATGAATTTTGACCTTACTTAGAAGAAAGCACTAAGTTTAAATGGTCAATTCTGAAGAATCATGAGATGAATTTTAAACCATTTAAATATCTCTAATTTAAACTAATGAAACAGACATGAATTTGCAGGAAACAAGAAGTACATACAAAGATAGGATCACAATACATCAAACCACCACCACTAGAATCTTTTCATCAAAAGCTTCAGGACCTCTGCATTTATATTTCCATCAGATTCAGAAAATTACATTCAAGAGTGCCTTTTCTACACTACTTTTCAACATGGCTTACATCAAAATGATCCAATATATAGAAAATTAACGTTATCCTGGACTTCTATGCTTGAACTACTTTCCCCTAGAATCCTGGATTCAATTACTCTCCCCCTGAACAACCTTTTCAACAAAATTTAATAAAAATAGAAACCCAACTGTGCCCAACCATAACATAACCGACATATTCATTTCAATCATTTTTCCATGAGTAATATTAAACCATTTGATTGTGATAAATCAACGTTTTCTTCCAAGGGGTGCCCGAGTAATCATACGTACTATTAGAAACTTTGTCACCTTTGTATAGTGGACTCTGGTTGTTGTTGCATGATCACTGGCTATAATAACATGCATGTGGTGAGTTTGCATAGCAGATGTCCATTTGTGGTCACCCGTGAAACTCCAAGTGGCATCAACGGTTGGGGACCATGCCTCTCCTTCAAAAATAACATGTGTTTCAGTAATACCTTCCCTTCTCATTAGGTAAGCTTGCAATGTTTGTGCAATGAATATTCACTGCGCAAGTGTCACTTCTAACTTCTTGTTAACATAAGAAAGAAGGATATGTATGGAGAAATATTCCATGCCATGGCCCAAAAAGACAAAAATCGGGCTCCCTTACTTGTCCTTACAACTTCTCCTGCAACCTTAAATCTCTGACTGTTTTTCTTAAAGATCAGTTCCATTTGTTCAAAATATTGACCTGTCTCAACAAAACCACATTTATTTTTAGTTTTGATTGAGAACTGGAGAGAGTTGAAGATGCAATATCAATAGCTGGTCTACACTCTTTAATATTTTCTATGATTTTTTCCTCCGAGGTCCTCTATTCCTCCCTAAGCTCAATGATTACATCTTGGGCCTCTTCGAGCTATTTTTTAAGCCAATTTCCATTATTTTCTCTCATTGTGGGCAAGGTAGGGGGTAACTAACCTACTCGACTCTACGAAGATGGTGATTCAATAATCCTTTCTGCCAGTTGTTTTCTCAATTCTTTGTTTTCTTGATAAAATTGGGAAATAATGTGTTGTGCTTGCTTTATTTGTTGCTTCATTTCCTGAATATTTATTTTTTTCTCACCTAACTCCACCTGTATTTCATCAATTCCCTTGTTTTCAACTTCAACAAGATCTATTTGAATGGTGTGCATGGGAAATATCTTGGGAGAGGACTTGGTGCACGGTTTACTAGTAGCTTGGATCTCCTCAGTTTTATCAATCAATCTTGACCTTCTTTTCTTCTAGGATGATGGTTGATTTAATGATGAGTCTTCTATTTCTTTCCCTTTTCTTTTTCTAGTAGCATCTTCCTTTCTTGCCTCTGAACTATGAAGTGTTGTTTCCTCTAGATATAGAGGAATTTCTCCATTAGGGTCTCTCGAAATGTTAGCCAAAATCAGAAGAAGAAAAAAATCCTAGTCCTTGTTCAAACGTCTCAATTCTTAAACCACTAACATTATAATTAATGAAAAATGGAATAAATTGTTCCCTGGTTGATCAACCTTGGCCTGGACATTGTCTGTCATCTTTCCCAGGCTTCGACACAAGAATAAAGGTAAGTTTAAGGGATTTTTCCCTGTGAATTGCATCAGTAGCCTGATGTGGTATGGATACACCCTATAGAACCTTCCTTCACAAGTGAAATATTTTTTGATTACCTTTAGAAGTTTCTCAAAAGGCTCCAGGAGATACTAGCTTGGAATGTAAGCTCCAATTTTCTAATTTTGACATTCGAGCTTGATGAAATCCATGTAACATGAAATGTCTAAAGGCATGCCTTTAAACCATTTTTCTCTGCACGGAGGGATCTTCGTCACAACTGACAAAGTTTCCTCCATCACTTGGGAAGTGATTCTCACAATTGTCGCTCTGACCCCAGTAAAATTGAGGGTAAACTGCATAGCTAGTTTTGCAATATATCCTTGGATCCTTTCGAAGAAATGCATACATTCATCTTGTTTAAAAGACGCCATGATCACCTGGTCTTCATCTATTAACTCCAGATACTGAGGTTCAAACCTCAGCTCCCTGCCACTTCTTTCCTTCTTTATTATGTTTTGGAAAACTTCCATGATGCCAGTGTATATTAATTTCATGCACATAGTAATGAATTGTAATAACCTCTCTACACGTCAAATAAGAATGAAAAATTTTGTAGAGACTGCAAGAAAGGGTAGCAACATGGATCTTTGCACAGAAAACAAAATAAGCCACAGGAATTCCTGACGCAGGAGTAAAGCGCGACAGAAAATTTTGGCGCAATGGGGAAACTCGGTGCGATAGTGAAGCGTGACGGAAAATTTATGCGCAGTGGGGAAACTTGGCATGAAAGTAGGAAATTCAGAAGAAAGAAGGCTAGATGTGAGAAGAAACAATTCATCCAAAAATCTAGTTTGCAGTGAGATCCATAATACTTTAATCAATGGTTGAAAACAACGGAGGATATGTAGAAAATTCAACACAACAGAGATATGTAACGACTGGCAACAAATAACTTTTTCGTAGCGAAGGGATCCAAAGCTTGCTGAAAAAATTACGGATGATGCACAAACTCTAAAAATGAAGGAGAGGCATGAAGGGTGACCCATATTTATGCTTGAACGCATATAGAATGAAATCATGGAAAAGGACAGTAAATCCATGGTGGCAAGAAGTTAGAAAGCAGGTTGAAGATTTGCGCAACAAACTCATGCAATGGGTACACTTTTGAAGTGTGCAAAGTACAAATGATAGAAGTTCCATGATTTTTTACTTTTATTAATTCATGATTAGGGAATGAGGCACATAATATCTTTCGACGTGACCTTTATCCCACCACTTGACTCGATTTTTGGTACATAATTCCCACCTTTTTGACATGACTCGAGAATTAGGGAAGTGGAACTTTACGATTTAAACATGGAAAACTTTACACCCCTTTAACCAACTTATGGACAGACCTATTACTCGATAGTTTTGAACCACTCTTTATTTGGTCACTGACCTTATAAACTTTGACGCACTAACTATGACTCATCTAAGACTAACTCTAATTGCAAAAATCACGGTGCTAACAGCAATGGGGATGCTACCCTCCTAGTGAGGTATAAAATATCTCATAGACCAATTTCCTATCCATTGGGCTGCTCCCAAATCATGTGTGTACCTCTTGTGACCTGCAGACTGAAACTATGCTACAACTAAAAAATAAAATTGTTGGAAATCAAAACTAGAAATTGCCGAAAGAAATGCTTGTAGTACCGAGATTATTCACACTCCTACCTACCCTACCTTGGCAAGCACAAAGGATAAATCAAGTAATATCATATCTCCAATGAAGCCAATCAAGCAAACGGTTTCTTGACTGCAACTTGCTTTCAACTCCTCCAGTCATAAAGTCAAAATTGAAATATGACAAGTTATTCCACCATTTGAAATCGTCCTCATGTTTAAACATTACATAGCTCATTTTGATTGAATATTTCAACAGGATAGAAAAAGGATCCTGAAGAGCATGAATGAATACTACTTCATTATGACCAACAACGAAATCATCCTTAAATGGTTCTTTGTGACTATTCACAATGTCTATGTCATAAAACATTTTTTGAACAAGACTTGTATTTTGACATGAAGGTTGCTTGCTCGCTGAAAATTCATTTTCTACAAAAAGAATAAACCTCAGAATACTAAATGTAGGCCTAAGGTCATAGTATCTGTAAAATTCAGCCATGGCAGCCTGATATCCTTCTTTATACTATTTTGAATTAACCAATGTCATTTCATCTGTCTTTAATTCATATTGTTCTTGTTGTTGATCAGAAAGTTCTTCAAAAGGAGATGAATCTTGGGATATCCTTTGGATATCTTGTTCTATCTTAAGTTCCATAATAAGATTTTATAAGCAAATAATCTTATCTTCTTTACAATAGATATGACATGAATCCAAATAAACTAATAAACAAGAACAAATATCTTCACACCCACGATGTTTAGAAGATATATGAATCCATTTTCTGAAATTTTGAAAAGAAACAAGGTCTGCCACCAACCTTGTTGTTTTTCTTGATGAAATACCTGGATTAGGAGGTAAGCTAGTCATTCTGAAACCAAGAGAATATTCATACTCTGATCTCTTTGAACAATGAAGTTGCCATTATATTTTCTGAAATCTGGATTCTTGAAGATGGAGTCGCCAAGGAAAATGTCACAACCAATGATGTTTTATTTTTGTTTGCCTTTAAATATCAGAGCTACAACAATGTCATTCTTTTCCAAGGAATATTTCACCATTCGCTCCCTGGAAATGACGCCAAGATGTTATCACTTGGTAAATTGTTGGGCTGAAGAGAACGATCTACCAAGGTAACCTACAAACCAACTTTAAGACTGAGAACTAGTTTTCCCAATCTAGAGAGGGCTCTCTCTGAGACTTAGTCTCTGATGGATAATAACTTTGGACTGACGACTAGATTTATATGCTTGAGAAAGTTTTTTCTAGTTTCATTGGCAAAGAAGTATAGTACTTTTGGGCTATGGAGTCAACCCCCTGAAAATAAGAGAAATCAATGATTGGTAGGGGGAAATTTGAGAGGACAAAGGCTAAATAGGTAATGGTCTTTCAGTTTCAACATCGTTGTGTATGGAGAAATAAAGGAGAAACATAAAGCAAATCAGAGCACCATTATATATGAATTATGATCTTACATAGAAGAAAGCATTGATTTTAAATGGTCGATTCTAAAGCATCGCGAGATGAATTTTAAACCCTTTAAATATTTCCAATTTAAACTAATGAAACAGACATGAATTTGCAGGAAACAAGAAGTACATCAAACCACCACCACTAGAATATTTTCATCAAAAGCTTCAGGACCTTTGCATTTATATTTCCATCAGATTCAAAAAATTACATTCAAGAGTGCCATGTCTACACTACTTTTCCAACCTGGCTTACATAAAAAAGATCCAATATATAGAAAACTAATGCCCTCCTGGGTTGCTATGATTGAACTACTTTCCTCTAGAATCCTAGATTCGGTTACTCTCCCCCTGGACAACCTTTTCAACAAAATTTACTAAAAATAGAAACTCAACTACGCCTATTCATAACATAACTGACATATTTGTTTCAATCATTTGGCCATGACTAAGATTCGACCATATGGTTGTGATAAACCAATGTTTTCTTCCAAGGGGTGCCTGAGTAATCATGCGTACTGCTGGAAACTCTGTCACCTTTGTATAATGGACTCTGGTTGTTGTTGCACAATCACTGGCTATAGCATGCACGTAGCGATTTTTCATAGTGGATGCCCATTTGTGGTCGCTCGTGCAAATCCATGTGGCAGAAATGGTTGGGGACCATGCCTCTCCTTCAAAACTAGCATGTGTTTCATTAATAGCTTCCCTTCTCATTAGGTAATCTTGCATCATTTGCACAACGAATATTCACTGCACAAGTGTCACATTTAACTTCTTGTTAATGTAATAAAGGAGGATATGTACGGAGAAATATTCCACGCCACGGCCAAAAAATTAAAAAATGGGGCTCCCTTACTCGTGCTTACAACTTATCCTACAACCTTAAATACCTGATTGTTTTTCTTAAAGAACAGTTTCATTTTTTCAAACTCTTCACCTATCTCAACAAAACCGCATTTATTTTCACTTTTGATTGAGCACTGGAGATACTTGCACATGCATTATCAATAGCTGGTCTACACTCTTTGAAATGTTCTATGATTTTTTCCTTTGACATCCTCTATTCCTCCCTAAGCTCAATGATTAAATCTTGGGCCTCTCGAAGCTATTTTTTAAGCCAATTTGCATTCTTTTCTCTCATTGTGGGTGAGGTAGGGGGTAACTGACATGCTCAACTCTGCAAAGCTGGTTTTTCAATAATCCTTTCTGCCAGTTGTCTTCTCAACTCTCTATTTTCTTGATAAAAATGGGCAATAACGTGTTGCACTTTCCTTAGTTGTTGCTTCTTTTCTTGAATATTTGCATTTTCCTCACCTAACTCCACCTATCTTTCATCAATTCCCTTGTTTTCACCTTCAACAAGCTCTAGCTAAACGGTGTGCATGGGAAATATCTTGGCAAAGGACTTGGTGCACGGTTTACTAGGAGCTTGGATCTCCTTATTTTTATCAGTCAATATTGACCTTCTTTTCTTCTGGGATGTTGGTTGATTGAATGACAAGTCTTCTATTTCTTTCCCTTTTCTTTTTCCAGTAGCATCGTCCTTTCTCACCTCTAAAATATGAAGTGTCGTTTCCTCTAATGATAGAGGAATGCCTCCTTTAAGGTCTCCGGGAATGATAGCTGAAATTAGAAAATAATTCCAATCCTTGTTCAAACGTCTCAATTCTTCAACGACTAACATTTTAATTAATGAAAAATGGAATAAATTGTTCCCTGGCTAATCAGCCTTAGCCTGGACATTGTCTGACATCTTTCCCAGGCTTTGACACAAGAAGAAAGGTAATTTTAAGGGATTTTTCCCTGTGAAGTGCATCAGTAACATGATGTGGTATGGATACACCCTATCAAACCTTCCTTCACAGGTGAAATATTTTATGATTACATTCAGAAGTTTCTTGAAAGGCTCCATGAGATACTAGCTTGGAATGTCGGCTCCAATTTTTCGATTTCGAAATTTGGGTTGGATGAAATCCATATAACATGAAATGTCTAAAGTTGTGTCTTTAAAACATTTTTCTCCACATGGAGGGATCTTTGCAAAGCTGACAAAGTTCTGTCCATCACTTGGAAAGTGATTTGCACAATTGTCATGTTGACCCCAGTAAACTTGAGGGAAAAATGCTCAGCTAGTTTCGCATTATATTCTTGGATCCTTTCGCAGAAACGCATACATATGGCTTGTTCAAAAGATGCCCTAATCGTTGGGTCTTCATTTATTAACTCCAGATCCTCATGTTCAAACCTCACGGCCCTGCCACTTCTCTCCTTCTTTATTATGTTTTGGGAAACTACCATGATGTTGGTGTATAATAATTTCACGTGTGCAGTAATGAATTGTAATACCCTCTCTGCATGGAAAATAAGAATGATGAACTTTGCAGAGACTACAAGAAAAGGTAGCAACAAGGATCTTTGTGCAGCAAACAAAATCAGCCACAAAAATTCTTGGTGCGATAGTAAAGGGCGATGGAAAATTTCGGCACAGTAGGGAAGCTTGGCGCTGTAGTAAAGCACAACGGAATTTTTTTACGCAGTGGGAAAGCTCAGCACGGAAGTAGGAAATTCAGAAGGAAGAAGGTTGACTATGAGAAGAAACAATTCATCCAAAAATATGGTTTGCAACGAGCTCCAAAAGACTTTAAGCAATGGTTGAAAACAACAAAGGAGATGCAGCAAAATCAACACAACAGACTTACGTAACGACTGGCAATAAATAACTTTTACGCAGTGAAGGGCTCTAGATCTTGCTGAAAAAACTACAGATGATGCACAAACTCTGAAAGTGAAGGAGAGGCATGAAGGGTGACCCATATTTATGCTTGAACGGATACATAATGAAATCATGGAAATGGATAGTAAATCCATGGCGGCAAGAAGTTAGAAAGTAGCTTGAATATTTGCACAGCAAACTCATGCAACAGGTACAATTTTGAAGTATTCAAAGTACAAATGATAGAAGTTCCATGATTGTTTACTTTTATGAATTCATTATTAGGGAATGATGCCCATAATATCTTTCGATGTGACCTTTATCCCAACCACTTAAATCAATTTTTGGTACATAATTCCCACCTTTTTGACATGACTCGAGACTTAGGGAAGTGGACCTTTACGATTTCAATGTGGCGAACCTTACACCCCTTTAAGAAACTTATGTCCAGAGTCGTTACAAGATGATTTCGAACTACTATTTATTTGGTCACTAACCTTATAAACTTTGACGCACTAACTATGACTCATCTAGGACTAACTCTAACTGCAAAAATCACGGTGCTAACAAGTGCAGCCCAAGCGGCCAATCATAAAAACAGGGGGTCCACACAAGAAGACAAAGGAACATAAGAAACCACCAAAATATATGATCACTGAGGATGACATCAACCTCATCATTGAAAAAGTGCAAGAACTTGCAGCTTAGGAGTTCGAAAATGCCCAACACAAAAGAGACAAAATTCAGGACGAGCTAGCTTATATAAGGCAGGTCCTAGAACAGATTAGAGGAGGGCACAGACCTGGAAGAGGGACAAAGTCAATCCCAGCAGGAACAAAAGCAGAAGCAAGAGCTACGCAGAACGAGCAGGATGCCATCCAAACTAAAGCGCAGGAGAGCTCGAACTTCATAGTTACACCCAACATGTTGGATATGGATGAAATAATATCCCAAACACCACTGAAGGATATGGTGCAAATAGAGTTGGTACTTGAAAGGATACCAACCAAGGAACTATGCAAACTTCAATTCAGTGTTGCGCAAGAGGTGCAGTCATGCACACGAATACATGCAACTGACTTGCATGTAGGGAAACCTAGCCACATTAGGGTTAGGGTTTTTGTGAGATATTGTAATGGATGAGAAGCTAAGAATAAGTATAAATAAGTACCTAGGAGGTCTAGGTATAGAGAGATAAAGAGAGAGAAATGTGGTAGAGTTTTGTAATGTTCAAAGGAGGAAACTATTGTAAGATATGAAACCAATTTTGTAAGCTATTGAGCTATAGGAGAGTTAAGCAACTCGATCTCTAAGGTTAGATCATAGGATGAGGAGCCTGGTACGATCTAGTCAGCCTCACAAGGATCGTGGAGCATGTTGAGATTGTAAGATCAGAGATCGTAGTGCGCAAGGTGCCACATATTACAAAACCATAATAAAAGAGCCTAAGATGCCAAATATTTGTGGACGTAGCCCAAAAGGGGGTGAACCACAGTAGATGATGTGTTATGTGAATTTCTTATGGTTTATGTATTTGTTGTTAATGATTAAATATTAGATGAGCATATTGATGTGATAGTTAGATCTGTTGATTTACATACATGAATAAAGAATGACAGAGTGTTTAATATAGATCGAGAATAGATGAAATAAATGAAGATCACAAAGTGCAATCCCATATCCCCACTCATTCCTAGACTACAAGCACTTGAGCATTGCAGTCACCCATATAAATATCTTGGGTGAGACTGTGCAGTACACTCTGTGTGTTGTGTTTCATTTTGGTTTACCAGGAGGGCCGATAGTTTTAGAGGGCTTTGTTGGAAGCTTGTTTAGATATGAACCTGGGTCAGCCTAAGAAGTTGGAAGAGGGAGTAATAACCAACAGTTTAGTTCAAATGATTTTATGGACTTATGTAGTAAACATGGGATAAAGAGACAATTCTTTGTTGCCAGGACACCACAACAAAATGGAGTTGTTGAAAGGAAGAACGGGACAATACAGGAAATGGCTCGGACTATGTTAATGGATTCCAAGTTGACATATGTCTTTTGGGAACATGTAGTGCATAAAGAAATTTATATTCAAAATAGAGTAATGCTCAGAAACAATAGTGATAAAACTTCCTACAAGCTATCGAAAGGAAGACCGACAAATGTGAAGCACTTTAGAGTTTTTGGAAGAAAATGCTACATCAAGAGAGAAGATGGCAGAATGGGAAAGTTTGTTTCTCGTGTGGATGAAGGCTTACTTGTTGGGTATTTGAGCACAAGGAAAGCATACAAATGTTTAAATATGAGGATCAACAAATTTATGGAAAGCATCAATGTGTCACTTGATGAGATAGGTGAACAAAAAATAAAGGAAGAAGAAAAGGATTCAATGGAACAGGTTCACAAAGAAAAAGAAAAGGAAGAAGAAGTAGCAGAAGGGGAAGATGAAGAAGAGGAGATAGAAGTAGAAGAACAAGAACACCAAGATCTTCAAGTACCTCCAAAGACACCTAGAAAACAAATATAGAATAATCATCCATCAGATCAGATTATCGCAAACAAAGATGCGGGAGTTGAGACTAGAAGAAGAATTAGTTCACTAGAACAACTGCATCTAGCACTCTTATCTTCGATTGAGCCAAGGAGATATGAAGAAACCAACACAAATAAATTATGGATAAAGGAAATGGTTGAAGAGTTGGATAAAATAGAGAAGAATGATACTTTGGAATTGATTCCAAGGCCAAGGTACAAGAATGTGATCGGAACAAAGTGGGTCATCATAAAAAAATTGAAATAATATGGACAAGTTACCAGGAACAAATCTAGACTGGTATGTAAAGGATACACACAGGTTGAAGGCATCAACTTTGAAGAGATGTTTGCCCCAGTTTCTAGAATGGAAGAAATCATATTGATCCTAGCTTATGCATGCTCCAAGAATATTAAAGTGTATCATATGGACATGAAATCATCCTTTCTAAATGGAGAACTAGAAGAAGTAGTCTACATTGAGAAACCAAAAGGATTTCAGTTGTCAGAGAATGAAAATTATGTTTGCAGGTTGAAGAAGGCCTTGTATGGTCTCAAAAATTTCCCGAGATCATGGTATTCTAGACTGGACAGATATTTATAGTAGCAAGGGTTCATGAAATGAAATGCAAACAACAACCTCTACATCAAGGTAACTCGAGATAGTATTTTGTTAACTGAAGTTTATGTTGATGATATTATCTTTGGAAGTGATAATGACAGGATGAGACATAAATTTGAAAAGGATATGAATAATGAATTTTAAATGTCATTACTTGGAGAATTATCCTTCTTTTTGGGTCTTCATATATGTCAAAGAAACCAAGGCATTTTTATTTCTCAAACCAAGTATATCAGAGAAATGCTAAAGAGGTTCAGAATTGAAAATTGCAAACCAGTCAATACTCCTATGCAAACTAGTTGCAAGTTAAGTAAAGGTTATGATTCAAAGACTACAAATAAGAGGAAGTACATGTCAATTACTGGAAACTTACTTTATGTGACATCATCAAGACCAGATGTAATGCAGGAAGTCAGATATGTGGCATGATTTCAAGCAACACCAAAGGAATCACATGTTCTAGCAGTAAAATGGATATTCAAATATCTCAAGGGTACATAAGAGTTTGGATTATGATATCCAAAAGGAAATGATATATCACTTATTTCCTACATTGATGAAGATTGGGCAGGTCGCATTGATGACTAGAGAATTACAAGTGGAGTAGTGTTCAACTTGGGTGATTTTTTGGTATCTTGGCTAAGCAAGAAAAAATCATCAATATGATTGTCTACATTCGAAGAAGAGTATATTACAACAATAGCATGTTATACACAAATTATATGGATGAAACAAACTTTGATAGATATACAGGTTGAGTATGATGAGCCCATTCTGATATATTGTGATAATACAAGCATCATCAGTATTTCAAAGAATCCAGTGATGCACTCCAAAACGAAGCACATTCCAATAAAATATCATTTTTTAGAAGAACAAGTTGCAGAGAAGAACATTTGAGTTGAGTATGTTGGGACCAAAGAGCAGATTGTAGACATATTTACAAAACTACTTCCAAGGGAAGTCTTTAAGTATCTTCGTCAGAAACTTGGCATAGTTTCTACCCTCAATGAATTTTTAATGTTATTCTTATATGTCTTATATATACATGAGGAAGCACCATAAAGAGGACAATTCAGTTTAGGGAGAGTTCGGTAAGGGGGAGCAACCACAAGAACAATTCAATCAGGGGGAGTAGCCCCGATAGGAAGTTACCTTTTCCATTGATGTAAAAGGGGGGTAAATTTATCAGATGCATGGGTAGAGAGTTAGATGCTTGGAGAGAGAGCACAGAGGCATGATTCCAGGGGGAGCATGAGCAATATGAATTTATTGTTGCATCATAGTGTTTCCATCAATGCCAAAGGGGGAGATTGTTGATTATTTGGGTTGGTTGTCATTGATGTCAACCCTTGAAGAAAGTATGGTAGACCAATAGTATGGTTAATGGACTCAAGTTTGTTTTATGTATAATGGTATGAATAACAATATATTTGTAGGTAAGACTATTGTAGATGGATAGTACATGGCATGCCATTTCCGGTGATATGTAGAACGCCACATAACTCCTCACAGTTAACGAGTTATGGCCTTGTGAAACTGGAGAACCCTCATGAGTTATCTAGAAGCCCCTAGAAGGTAAAAACAAGTCAAATTACTCTAGAAAATCCGAGAAGAATTTGAATAGTCAAAGTGGGTGAAACTAAGAGTTAATCATGGGTTAAGTTGTTGCAATAAGAAAATAATTAAAAATAATTTAGTTGCAACTAGAACTGAAGAGTTTACTATTTGTGGATAAAGTGGTTGTAAGTAGACAAGTGGTTAGAAGTGGGTTAGCTCTAAAAGAAGGAAATTGGGTAAAGTTATTTAGAAGGTAACTCCTCGAGGAAGATACTTGGAGAGTATAAATAAGAGAGAAAGGGTCTCCTATTAGCACCTAATGAGCACATTGAATATCTATCATTTGTGAAAAAATTATTGCAGGTACTCTTTGATACATCTAAAGTTACAAAAGTATGGGGTAGCAAAGGAGGGTTGATGGTGAAAGTTTCATAATTGCAGAATTATTGAAAAACCTTATTTTTTAGGTGTACGTGGGACACAGTGGAGGAAGGTTCGTACATACATGGGATAAAAGAGAACTGGGCACGTACATACGTAGGCTGAAGAAGAAGAGGTCGTGTATATTTGGGAAAATCCATGAAAGACATAGGAGATGAATATGTTAGGTCTCTAGAGTCTGAAAACAAGCTGTCAGGAAGGTCTACAGGGATCAGGTACAACAAATCTATCTACATGTTCAAAAGGTATGTCTTATTTTTATGTGTAGTTGAATATTATTGTCTACATGAGATATGGTTATGGGAGTTTGAGTATTTTCCCTAGAGAGGTTGTTGGTTGTATGGCTCTTATTGTATGAGCTAGATCTATAAAAATACAACACTGGTATGTTTGGTATTCATTATTGTTACATATTCTTGTTGGGTTGAGTGTTGAGGCATATTTTGTATTTATTGGTACATGGTTGAGGTTTTTGGTTGTGATGTGCTGGTGAAGTTGTTGGTGTATTTTGAGGTTGCATATCAGTGAGGGTTTGATGTCTAGTCCATGTGAGGGTTATTACAATTGATCAAGATTGTATACACATGTATGAAACATGACTAGAGAGACATAGATGCATTTGGTTAAAGGATATGTATGATGATGTATGCACAGGGAACAATTACAAATTGGACATAGTGACAGGTTACAGGTGGATGTGACAGAGACAACAAAGTGTATGAGTTTCAAAAAGGTGAAAACCCTATCTTTCTGAAGGTGTACGTAGGTTGCAGTATAGATAGGCCACGTACATACGTAGGCTGCAATATATATAGGTCACATACATACGTGAGTTGCAGCATATGCAAGTCACATACCTATTAGTTTTGTTGGTACATGTTGGTTAGAGGTACAGGTTGATCATAGGTTATTGGTATAGGTTGTTACAGGTTGTCAACATAGATTGGTACAAGTTTACAATGGTATATCTCACAGTGACAGTGTGGCAATGCTTTCTTAATCTATTTGGCATTTATATTTCAGGGCGGCAGGACGAGGAAAGGATAGGTGGTTGTAGACACCATTCGATTGTATTCAGAGAACATAGGGGTGTTAGAGAAAGATTTGCCTCACCCTGTGCAATCTTACAGAGAGGGACCTATTCCATTCCCCCGTGAAGACTTACTTTCCCTGATTGATAAATCCAGAGACAAAAATAAATATTTTTTGACTTGTACACACCTTGCAATCTATACAACAAGCGTATATGCTGGTTGCTTCACTACAACCTGCGTACATCATGATTTGTGCCAGAAAATCAAAATTAAATGTCAAGTTTCCATGTCACAAAAGGAGATATCTAATCCTTGGCCTTCCATATACTGGAAACATTCTAAATCCACCCTTTAGTTACATTTTGAAGGCTATAAAGAAGCCAATTCCGAGCTATGGAAAAGGAGAGAGAATTCAACTTTGAGAGCAAAGTTACTATGGAGAAATTATTTACTTCATATTGAGTCTACATTCCTTTGTCCTTTAAGTCTGAAGACGGTGTTCAACCCCCAATATATTCCCTTATTGATGCAGAACCTCTTTGTCTCCCTTATATGAGCTTTCCTTTGGTGGAGGATTGAAGTGGTGGAGGCCCAGTTGGAAGGAACTCGATTTCTTGGTTCTGAACCATGCCGGCATGGAAGTTTGTAATATTTTCACTTTTGTTGATCATTTATTAATAGAAATACTCCTTCCTCATCCAATTGATATCTCACAAATATATGTATTATTATCCATGGGTGTATTTGTTATGCATATTGATGGATTATGCTATCTAATGTGCTAACCTTTTATATTATCACTATATGCTTTCTCTACTTGTTTGTTGAGAACTTGTTGCAGGTATAAAGCTTCAGGTCGAAGTGCTCAACGGTGGACATCATCAAATGTTTGGACGAGGTAGGCCTCTTTCTTATCTCTCTTTCACATTAGTTTATATAGAATATGTTGGAAATGAGTTGATTTCTGCAGTCATACCTATCTGTTGTGGTTCACCCTAGACATAGAGAGATTTTCCTCATAACAAGGGGGTTGTAACCTCCTTCTTGTTGTAGATAGAAAATTGGGGAGTTGGAGCTTCCCTCAGGTTGTAGCCTAAAAATATAGGGGGTTTGAGCCTTCTTCCATGTGCAACTAGAAAACAACGGAAGTTGGTGCTTCCAATGAATGTAATTCTTAAAGACATCTAAGAAAAATCATTCTATGGTTTTCTCCCGCATTGGATTTCCACATAAAAAATACTGGTGTACTGTGTATGTGTGTGATTGCTCATTGTTCATGGTTTATTTATTATGCACTTGTTGAATGATATTGGTAAATTGATCATAAAGATAAAACAACACCTATGAACCATGGTTAAAAAATATTAAAAAGCTCTATTATTGATTCACCCCCCTCTTAGTAATCCAACAAGAAATCCTTGAAAATAGGGAATCCTTCCTAAAATATAGGGAATTCTAAACAATAGGACCTGGGACAGTACGTGAGGTTTCTAGTGTGTGGGGGGGAAATAAAAAGGTAAAAAATGTATGTACAGGTTAGGTTTGAATAAAAAGGAAAAATAAATTAGAATTACAAAATGAAAAAAAGGAAATTAAAAAATTAAAATGAAGATAATTAAAACGAATATACATACAAATGTATATTACACCATAAGTCTTAATTAAATGGTTTTTGTATTTAATGCAAATTACTTTATCCCTATAAAACAAGAGTTTACCTCATGTAAAATATTTAACGTGAATAAATTTTTCCTTAGGTAAAACAAAATACTTGAAATAATATTAATGGAAAACCATGGGAAAATAAAAATAAATAATTTACAAAAACAAAATAAAAATTAATTAAAATAAAATAATATATATATATAAATATTTACAAAAATAAAGAAAAATAAAAATCAAATCAAATCAAATCAAATCAAATCAAAAATTAGAAAATTAAGATGAAATTGCATGATTCCAAGTTCCACGGCCCCTCAGGGTTCCGTCGATCAAGGTTCCACACCTAGAGGCCACAATTTAGAAAAACATACACATTGTAGGATTCGAAAAACCAAGCATCATGGAGAGGAGTGAGGCATATGGCGACGAAGGATGTGGCAATTAAGTTGCGACAAAGTGAAAGTGGAGAAGGTGAAAGAACGATGATTCCTGTGACGATCTAACTTTGCAAGTTATGATGAGTAGAAACAAGACATCGACTCCAACCAAGTGCACATGACAAGTTAATCCAGTCAATATACACATCTCAGAGGGTGTATATGCTCATATCATGAGGAGAAGGAGTTGATCATGTTGAAGAAAGGATATTTACATTAGACGATCATGCATGCAACATATAACTAAGAGGATTCAGGTGGCGGTATGAAAAGGATCCACAATCAGGAATTTGAGTGGACTTATGGTGTGGATTTTGGCGAGAGGTGAGACCAAAGAGGACCTGGTATAAACCAATATGAAAAGGTTCAAGGACAGTCTTGCGAGGAAGGTAGGTCTGACAGCCTTGGGGCTTCAAACCTCGAGGAAACTAGAAGTGAAGGTAATCCGCTACCCAATAAGGAGAATCCAGGAAAGAATCAAGGTCTAGGTCTTGGACAAGGATTAACAGATTCTTCCACATGCATATCAAGGATGTAATGGTCACACCGAAGTGTCTCTATAAACTTGCTCCTCCAAAATAGAGGAATGATATCATCCATGTGATCAAAAGAAGACTTTTCCAATACTATAAAAAACATATTCCTTTCATTTAAGCCAATTTAGAAGAGAGTGTTAGGTTTATTCAGGGATAACATGGTGGTTGTATATGAATGACTTGAAAATGCATGTGCCTATTGAAATAGAAGATTAAGATCCACATGCGACATTATAAAAGTTGAAAACATGAAGCACAATCATGCAAGTGGGAAGATGCATAGTTTGATTTAGTCAGTCATGACATGTGATAGAACAAACCTTGCAGCCACATAAGATCACCAAATATTTTTGAATCAAAAAAAATTCCGACGATGATATGTTATTTTCATTTACACAAATTCCAATGAAACATCATAGGTCAATAAGCATCATAAATACATTTGAAATCATCATATCGAAAGGAATAATCAAAACCCATCAAAGATAATAATCACTCAGGATAAAACCCCCAATTCCCTCAATGTAGGAAAAGAGATAGCATTAGGCTCAAGTAGTAGAGGAATAGGAAATAGGTTTAAAATTTTAGTAGTGGGCCTCTTTCTGTTCTCTTGTAAAATAAAAAGTAAAGGGTGGTTGTTGCGGCCACAACAGAACCCTAAGGGACCTTTTATATACCTACAAAATTTCCCTAAAATGATTTACAATGAAATATCAACAAATTAAAATCCCAAAAGGACCTATAGGAGTACTACTTGAACCAAGTCAAAGTTGTAAATGTAAAAAAAAAAATGAATTCTAAACAGTGTAGAAAAGTACCCCAAAAGTTATGCTAGTAGTGCCAAAAAAAGGGAWGAAAACTAAAATGAATGAGTGTAAATAATTACCCCAAAACATGTGTTGGGACAGTGCAGAAACATGTACCAAAAATTGTGTTGGAAGTGCAAAAATCAGGGTCAGAAAGTGCATTGTCCTTGAAAAGAAAATGGAATTTGCCAGTTCATAACTAAGGAAAAGATGAAATAAAATACATAAACAAAAAGAAATTCCAAAATATAAAATATGAATGAAAAGGGTGGGGTGGGGAACAAACAAAACCATAACCAAGGAATAAGATATGGATCTTTTCCCTAGTGGGGTCACCAATCTATTGGTGAAAAATTGTTAAAGGGTAGACAAATACCACTATACTAATGGTTTCATATTAACCCTAGAAAAAATCATGTACATAGTTGTAAACACAAACCTTAAGTATACTTTGCATACTTCAAATCCTAGCTTATTCATAAAATAAAGATCAAAAGGAAGAAACCATTACATTAACATGAACAAGAGATATGAAAGAATGCAAATAATTTCCATCACCAATGAGAAATCCAAATCATTCACCAACTGGATGAGCCTGTTAAATTTGATGGGACCTAAAGCCCCTCCTTTGGATGGTTCATTTTATTCCTTGATGTGCTTGTGACTCCTTCCTTGGTTGATAATAAATGTACCTAGGAAGGAAACATACTACGAAGAAGAAGCGTCCTCATGATTCTAGTGATATTTTAGTATCATAACCCTACTTGTGATAATGGATATTTGGAGTAACCTCAAATACTAAATTCATGTTGAAATAGTGGTTAAAGCCCCTTTACATGGTCTTCCAAATAGTGGTTAAACTCCCTTTACATGGTCTTCCAAATAGTGGTTAAAGATGACAAAATCAAGTTTAGCAATAGTAATTACGGATTAGGATGGTCCATATATAACTAACCTCCATCATACCAATTCAAGCACATTGATGAGGGATAAAATAGTCAAAATTAACTATTTTGTAGGGCGGTGTAGCTTTTTGTTTTTTTTTTG